>SRLM01001866.1:33485-61002 GCA_015708895.1 Populus ilicifolia | reverse complement strand
TCAATCAATCCTTTCATTTATGTGATAGGCCTACATTTAAAATTGACATTTACAACAAATTAAAGGTATCTTATATTATTAGATAAATTATTATAAAACATACTTTAGTTAAGGAGTTATTGATACTTTAAGTGCAAAATGATGATATAAAACCATGATAAAAATGCACTTTTGAGTACTAATCAATAATAATGAGAATAACCGTGCTAGAACACTTAGAGACCACATGAATCCCATAAGAACAAGTGCACCAACATGTATAGTTTTTCCTCCTGATGCATCTCATTTTAATTTTAAGCTAGGTATTGTTCAACTTTTACCTTCTTTTCATGACTTAGAATTGGGAAATTTATACTTGCATTTAAGGGAATTTAAGGAGATCTGTAACATATATAAGAATTTAAATTGTAGCATGAACACCATCAGATTAAAAAATTTTCTTTTTTCAATCAAAGATAAAGCTAAAACATGGCTACAAAATTTAAGACCATGATTCATTCATGCTTGGGATGAAATGCAACAATAGTTTTTAAAGAAGTTTTTCCCATCTCATAGAACAAACTTTTTCGAAAGACAAATCACCACTTTCACTCAAAAATCAAGAGAAACATTTTACCAATATTGGGATAGGTATTGAGACTTGCTTAGTACTTGCTCTCATCATGGTTTTGAAACATGGAGATTGATTTCACTTTTTTATGAAGGGTCAACACCTAGAGATAGGCAAATGGTTGAATTGATGTGCAATGAAACTTTAAAATATAAAGATCCTGATGAACCAATGGAGTACTTAGACTTGTTATATGAAAATGCTCAAATTAGGACACCGCGCGTACTTATGAGGCACCGAGTAAAACTCAACCTCATACATCTAGTGGAGGTATGTACAACCTTAGGGAAGATCATAACCTTCAAGCTAAGTTTGCATCTTTAGCTAGAAAAGTCGAGTCATTAGAATTGAAAAGGTGTGGTCAATTAAAATCTATCAAAAACATTGTGTGTCAAATATGTGAAACAAATGAACACTCGACCAATAACTGTCCAACCTTGTCTTCTTTTAAGGAATGTCTCCATGAACAAGCCCATGCTTTAAACAGTTTCCAAAGGGCCAATCACAACCCATACTCATAAACATACAACCCTAGTTGGAAAAATCACCCCAATTTTAGTTGGAAGAGTGAGAACAACAATGCACAAACTTCACAACCACCATTTTAAGAACATCATAATTTCTAAAATTCTCATGGATATACACCTCCTTATACTCCATCTCTTAGAAAAAATCTTGAGGAAACACTGCATGCATTCATTGAAAAAACTAAAAGACAATCAATACTAAACTTGCTCAAAACATGATAGATTTTAAAGATACTCTTACAAAATTAACATATGCTCTCAGTTTTCAAGAGAAAGGTAAGTTTTCATCTCAACCACAACAAAATCCCAAGAGGCAATACAATACAAATGTAAGTAGTTCTGGAAGCCAACACATAGATCAAGTCAAATCAGTCACTACTCTTCGTAGTGGTAAGGTTATTGAAAAACCCTCTCTTGAACCTTATGAAAAAGATGATGAGTCAATCTCTAAGGGTAAAGAAGAGGTTGAATCTGAAAATTACAAAGAAAAGACTAATTCTCCACAAGCACTTCCATTTCCTCAAGTCATGACCAAACAAAGAAAAGTCAATCACAACTCTGAAATTTTTAATACTTTCAAACAGGTAAGAATCAATATACCTTTGCTGGATGCCATTAAATAGGTTCCTTCCTACGTTAAATTTTTAAAAGATTTATGCACTGTGAAGAGGAAACTGAATGTGAAAAAGAAAGTCTTTCTAGCCGAACAAGTAAGTGATATTCTTTAAAATAATAATGCTTTAAAATATAAAGACCCTAGTTGTCCTACAATTTATTGCTTTATTGAAGAACATAAAATTGAAAGAGCCTTACTTGATCTTGGTGATAGTGTGAATTTACTTTCATATTTAGTTTTTCAGAGTCTCAATCTAGGTGAGTTAAACCCAACTTCTATATCTCTTTTACTTGCCGATAGATCTATAAAAGTGTCTAGAGGAATAATTGAAGATATTTTAATACAAGTCAATAAATTCATTTATCCTATGGATTTTATTATCTTGGACACACAACCTGTTGAAACATGTAATTTATTTTCTATTATTTTAGGACGTCCATTTCTTACAACTTCTAATGTATTGATTAATTGTAGGAATGGACTAATGAAGCTATCATTTGGAAACATGACACTGGAGATGAATATTTTCAATATTTGCAAGCAACCTGGAGATGATAATGATTTACAAGAAGTAGATCATATTGATGAATTAGTTTATGATCAACTTGAATTTACTTTAAGTAAAAATGAGTCGGATGAATCTGAAGATTTGCACATGATTTATTCTGAGGAAGAAATCACGGATGGAAAAAGCACCGACAATGTTTATGTGAATCTTTTATTAATAGTGACAACAAATTCGACATCAAACATTATACCAATTGATGATTACTTTTCTGATGAATCCTTACTTTCTCTTAGTCCAATGCCTTAGTATGATAAAAATATCAATTTTCTTGTTTAGGAGATTTGTTAACTGATTGGAGTACCTAAGACAAAGAAAAGTTTTTTAACAAATGAAGAACTTTTATTGTGATGACCCTAACTTTTTCAAATATTATCCCAATCAAATATTTCAAAGATGCATTCTCAACAATAAGGTAAGTAGTGTTATTAAACTTTATCATTCTGAAGCATGTGGAAGTTATTTCTCATAAAAAAAGACAGCTACAAAAATCTTTCAAAATGAATTTTACTAGCTCACCATGTTCACGGACACGCTTGCATTCTGCAAAACTTGTGAAAATTATCAAAAAGTTGATACTGGTCAAAAAGTTTTGTTTAACAATTCTCAACTCTATGCATTTCCTAGATAGCTAAGATCAAGATGGAGCAATCCTTATAGGGTTTGTGATATTGAGAATTCAATGAATGACAATGTTTTTAAGAAAAATAGACATCGTTTGAAAGCTTACTTTGATAATTTTCCTAGTGAAAATGAATAACTGGTTTGAATATTCTTGTAGATAATGGTTGATTATTTTATTTTTCTCACATTGTTTTTTTTTCTTATTTTTTTGAGTGATTTTTGCTAACTTCTCTTACCCTGGTCAAATGGCGGACAACGGTACTCCATGACTTAAGTCCATTCTTTTAGTTTCCCATAATAACTAATATCTGTGTATATATTTGTGCAATTCTTTGAATCTTTCTTTCAATTCTCATTTGAAAATGGACACTAATCTTGAAAAATTGAAAAAGTATTTTCCTGCTTTACCTCAAAATACAATTACAAAAATTTATCATGCTAGATGTGCAAGATTGAGATTGTTAATGAATCATGGAATGCCTGAAGATATCCGTGGTTGATTGAAGCAAAGGTCCGATTATCAGGAGAATCATCTAATTCCTTCATTTCACGCATGTCTCGAATAGGTAAAAGCACTTTTGCAAAGAAACATCTTAAAACGATCGAAAGTTTGTCATGGATGTGCTAGATGGACTTGTAATACACAATGTCATTCTTTAGAAATGATATCTATAAACCGTGAAGATAAAATACAATTCATTTAGGATGGTCTAAGTAAGGAGTCTTTAGATAAAACTTTAGACTTTTCAATTTACGTGAGTTAAAACCAACTTCTATAACTCTTTTACTTACCAATAGATCTGTAAAAGTGCCTAGAGAAATAATTGAAGATGTGTTAGTACAAGTCGATAAATTCATTTTTCTGTGGATTTTATTGCCTTCAACACACAACCTGTTGAAGTATGTAATTCATTTCCTGTTATTTTAGGATGTCCATTTCATGCAATTTCTAACGCATTGATTAATTGTAGGAATGGACTGATGAAGCTATCTTTTAGAAACATGACATTGAAAATGAATATTTTCAACATTTGCAAGTATCCTAGAGGTGATAATGATTTACAAGAAGTGAACTTTACTGAAAAATTAATTCATGATCAATTTCCAACCACTTCCAGTGAAATTGAGATTGATGAATCTGATGATTTGCTAATGATTTATTTTTAGGAAGAATCAAAGACAAGTGATTGGAGGAATTGCCACCACGATCAATTAAGTCCATACCTTCAAGTGTTCAAGTACCAAAACCTGATTTGAAGTCATTGTCATCCAATCTGAAATACTTATTTTTGGGAGAAAATGAAACTTTTCTAGCAATAATCTCTTCCAAACTTAATGCACAAAAAAAGGTAAGTTATTAAAAACTCTGAGAATGCATAAAAATGCATTAGGATGGACTATAGCTGATATAAAAGGACTTAGTCCTTTGATTTGTACACACAAAATTTATTTGGAGGAAAATGCTAAACCTTCTAGAGAAATGCAACAAAGGCTAAATCCTAATACGAAAGAAGTAGTGAAAAATGAAGTCATTAAGCTTCTAGATAATGAAATCATTTATCCTATTTCTGACAGCAAATGGGTAAGTCCTACCCAAGTTGTACCCAAGAAGTCTGAAGTCATTATGATAACAAATGAGAATAATTTGTTAATTCCTACTAGAATTGTTTCTAGTTGGCACATGTGCATTGACTATAAGAAACTTAATTCAATGACTAGAAAAGATCATTTTTCTTTACCTTTCATGGATCAAATCCTAGAAAGAGTTGGAGGTCATGAATTTTATTGTTTCCTAGATGGTTGTTCGGGTTGCAACCAAATTGAAATTGCATTGGAAGATCAAGAGAAGACTACTTTCACATGTCCATTTGGTACTTTTGCATATCGAAGGATGCCTTTTGGATTATGTAATGTACCAGCCACAATTCAAAGATGCATGCTTAGTATATTTAGTGATATGTTTGAACATTTTCTTGAGATTTTCATGGATGATTTTTCTGTTTTTGGCGATTCATTTGATGATTGTTTGACTAACTTAGAAAAGGTTTTGGCCAGGTGTGAAGAGAAGAATCTTGTGTTGAATTAGAAAAAATATCACTTTATGGTAACAAACAGCATTGTACTTGGTCACATTGTTTCATCAAAAGGAATTGAGGTTGACAAATCTAAAATCGAGTTAATTGCAAACTTGTCAACACCAAAATCTATTAAAGATATTAGATCATTCTTAGGACATGCTGGTTTTTATAGAAGGTTCATCAAAGATTTTAGTGTAATATCTAAGCCCTTAAGTAACCTTCTAACAAAGGATAATATTGTTGAATGGACTGAACATTGTGAAAAAGCCTTTGTAAAACTTAAAAACTTGCTTACTTGTGCTCTTATCATTCAACCTCCTGATTGGTCATTACCTTTTGAAATAATGTGTGGTGCTAGTGATTATGCTGTAGGTGCTGTTTTGGGACAAAAAAAAGATAAAAAACCTTGTGTAATTTACTATGCTTAAGTAGTGCTCAAATAAATTATACCACCACTGAAAAAGAATTACTTATAGTAGTATTTGCATGTGAAAAATTCAGGTCTTATCTTGTTCGCTCACCTAGTGTTGTTTTTAGTGATCATGCAGCATTGAAATATTTTCTTTATAGGAAAGATTTTAAGGCTAGATTGGTGCGGTGGATTTTGTTACTTCAAGAATTTGATATTACAATCAAAGAGAAGAAAGGTAGCGAAAATGTTGTCGTAAATCACTTGTCAAGATTGTCAATGGATTCAAAAACTGACATTACACCAATCGATGACTACTTTCTCGACGAATCTTTACTTTCTGTCTCTACAATGCCTTGGTTTGCTAATATTGTCAATTTTCTTGTTTTAGGACAATTGCTAGCTCATTAGAGTACCCAAGATAAAAGAAAGTTCTTGAATGAAGTGAAGAACTTTTATTGGGATGACCCATATTTATTTAAATATTGTCGCGATCAAATATTTCAAAGATGCATTCCTGATAATGAGGTAAGTAGTGTCATTAAATTCTATCATTTTGAGGCATGTCGGGGTCATTTCTCATCAAGAAAAACAACTGCAAAAATCTTACAAAATTTTATTTGCCCACCATGTTCAAAGACTTACATCAATTCTGCAAGTCTTGTGAAAATTGTCAAAAGTTGGGATCAATTTCAAAACATCACATGATGCCTTTAAATCCTATTCTTGTCATTGAGATCTTTGATTGTTGGGGTATAGATTTCATGGGTCCATTTCCTCCATCATTTGAATAAGCCATTTGAGTCTTTAATGAAGAAATATGGAATCATACACAAAGTTGCCACCCCTTATCACCCTCAAACAAGTGGACAAGTAGAGCTTGCTAATAGGGAGATCAAATATATTTTGGAGAAAACAGTGAACCCTGATAGGAAAGATTAGTCTTTAAGACTTAGTGATGCACTTTAGGCTTATCGAACTACTTATAAAATGTCATTAGATATGTCACCTTATATACTAGTTTATGGAAAACCTTGTCACTTGCTTGTGGAACTTGAACATAAAGCTTATGGGGCCATTAAAGCTTTCCATTCAAATTTAGATGATGCTAGTCAACTATGAAAATTACAAATAAATGAGCTTGAGGAAATAAGAAATGATGCATATGAAAATTTAAGAATTCATAAAGTAAGAATCAAAGAGTTTCATGATAAGAATATACTGAGAAAAACATTCAATGTTGGTCAAAAAGTCTTGCTTTATAATTCTCGACTGCATTTATTTCCTGGAAAATTAAGATCAAGATATAGTGGTCCTCTTATTGTGAAACATGTGTATCCATATGGGGCTTACGACATCGAGAATCCAAAGAATAACAATGTTTTTAAGGTAAATGGACATCGTCTAAAAGTTTACTTTGATAATTTTTTAGTTGAACATGACTCTATTGAATTGGGTGATCCTGTTTATAAAGATTGATTTTTTTGTGTGTTTTTTAGTGATTTTTGCTAGTTTCTCTTACCCTGATCAAATGGCGGATAACAGTACTCTGTGACTTAAGTCTGTTCTTTTAGTTTCCTATAATAACTGATATTTGTGTATATATTTGTGCAATTCTTTGAATCTCTCTTCCGATTCTCATTTGAAAATGGACAACTAATCTTAAAAAATTGAAAAAGTATTTTCCCGCTTTGCTTCAGAATGCGATTACAAAAAATTACCATGCTAGATGTGCAAGATTGAGATTGTTAATGAATCATATAATTCCTGAAGATATTTGCTAATTGATTGAAGCAAAGGTCTGATTATTAGGTGAGTCCTCTAACTCCTTCATTTCACACATGTCTGGAACAAGTAAAAGCACTTTTGCAAAGAAACATCGTGCAAAACGACTAAAAGTCTATTATCGATGTGCTAGATGGACTTGTAATGCACAATGTCATTCTTTAGGAATGATATCTATAAAACGTGAAGATAAAATACAATTCATTAAGGATGGCCTGAGTAAGGAGTCTTTAGATAACCTTCTATTGACTCTTGAGACACATCCTAGTGGAGATGTGCATCGTGTAATTCATGATTTATGGCCACTATTTCATAAAGAACATGATCGACTTAGTCTTGGGAATTTGACTAAAAAAGACCTTGTTTGCCAGTTTTTAAGAAAACTAGATGGGAAGCCTATCCCCGATCTATAGAGGGCAATCACAACTACTTGTATATACATATGCTTTTTCAAAAGTAAATAATTAAATAAATAGAGAGAGAGAAAGAGAGAGTGTGTGAGACTCTAGCTGGCTTATATATAGGTGGTATGATTGTCTTTCTAATTTCTCATCTATAAAACCCTATCTTCCTTCCTTTCATTTCTATTCAACCCATACATTCAACAAATACTGAAGTGTGTAGAAATGGCAAGAACAGTGTTTGGTAATTGGGTCATATCTATAGCTATAGATCTCAGATTTAGGTCTATTTTATATAGATGGAAAGGTAAGACATAGGTCTACAACTTTTTATGGAGCCCGAGATCTAAAAAGGTCATTTTCAAGTCCAAATTATTGCAACAATAAAGAAGCTAAAATCTATCCTCCACCCCGAGCACTGTTTAGTATTTTGGCCATATGTGGAGTTCTAAAAGTCAAAACGATCTAAATTTTTTACACAAGAAAGCTGAGAGAATTTCCTACAACTTTCATGTTTCAAGTGGCTCCAATTTTTATGTTATCAATGATGTTTTGGACAGACAAGAGAAGATAAGGATTATCATCAAGTCAAGAGTTGGTCACCCACTCATTAATTAGTCATCAAATCAATAGTTCCCAAGTTTGGCCTATAAAAGGAGGCATTTGTCATGCATTTAGGCATCTTGGTCTCCAAATCAAGATCATACTCTTGTTTTCTCTCTTTGTATTTTTTGCTTGGCTTTCATTAATATCAAGTTTATGCCTTTCAATTCCTTTGCTTTGCTTTCGTAACTCTTATCTTATTTATTTTCTTATTTTGTTTATCTATTTTTTCTTCTTTCATTATGTTTAGCTAAGTTTATTATGTCAAGGTGAAACGGTTACACTAATGGTGTAAGAATAAGTATAGTATAAGCTTAATATGGACTTTAATGTTTGATAGTAACATGTTTTATATTTGTTATCTTGTTCACTTTTTAAGACTTTGCTTGTTAAATGACTAATCTTGATGTATGTTGTATAACAATTGGTATAACAAATGTTTGGCACTTTCATAGCCCATAATGTATGGTATAACCGACACCTGAGCTATGAAAGGAACTTGATTTGTTGTTAACATAAGTTATAATCATGAATGATTGACAAAAATATCAAGTATTAGCATTAATTGAATAAGATGACTAATGTAATCATGTTAACAATCTATAATATGATTGGAACCTCCTTTGTGTATGGTGTTGTTACCCATTTTAAGCCATACGTGCTACTGAAGATATCCCTTTTAAATCGAAGGTAGAAGTTTAGTTCACGTTTGCTGGGAAATTGACAAAAAACTAAGAAGAAAGAAATGTTTTTTTCGAACCCTGTTTCAGCCATCTCCTGCTCTCTTTATCCTTCCCCACTGCTACCGAAATTGTCAGGATTCTTAGGCTAATCAGGATTCTTTTTAATGCTAAATTCATTCCTCTTTTACATGGGCTATAAGGTTGAAATGAATCCCTTGAAAGTGGCACTAGAAAACCTAGTTCTACTGCTGCCGTAATTTTTTTATTCCAACTTAGACCCTGATTCTGACTTGGGTTCGTGCAATATCTGACCATCCCAATTATATTCTATCACTCATGACATATTGAAGAATGGAACTACACCTTTATTGGGTCCTAGGGCTCATTGTTCTTATGGCAGGCTTTCAGTCGAGGATGCTTGGCATTGTCAGTTTCCTGAATTTAGATCGGGAGACCCTTTTTGACCAACCAGATTGTGGCCTGATTTTGTCATGTAAAAAAATTATATCTCGCCTTGAATCCTCTTGAAAGCCATAGTCCTAAATGCATAGATGAATTTGGGCTTTCAAATCAATGGATTTCGATATCAGAAGCTCAAGCTCTGCACTTTTAAATATCTGACATGAAAATAAAGAATTCTACTGCGAGCAGGATTCTGACCCATGTTTTGCACCGAAAAAAATTCTACTGCCATCATGATTTTTTCTGATTCATTCTTAGGGCACTCCCAGTCATATCGGGATGCTCGACATTTGTCAGTTTTTGAATCAGATTAGGAAATCCCTTTTGACCAACTAGATTACTGTCAGTTTTTGTTTTATAAAATGATTTTTTCTCACTTTGACTCCCCATCAAAGTTGTAGTCCTATATGCGTAGATGATTTTGGACTTTTGAATTGCTTGATTTTGATATTAGAAGCTCAAGATATTCCTGTTTGAATATCCAACGTGAAGGCAAAGAATTCTGCCACGAGAAGGATATAGCCCAAGTTCGCGGGACTGATTCGAAGGATTTTTTTTTCTGGACCAAAGACTGAATCGAAAAGTGTTAAAAAGAGGGATTTAATTGAAGAAGGATATGGAAAACTTGAGAGGGGGGCTGGATCATCATAAATGGAGGGATTTTTACCACACCGAATGAGGAAGATAAGATTTTGCAGCTGCACCCTCCATCTGATTTCTTTCCCTTTTTTTCTGCTGTTTTCCTTTCTCATCATGTCTGATTGTTGGAGCTGAAGACCACATTTTTGTTACCTCATTGCAAAGCTAGCAGCTGGCTCTATGGAAGGAAATAAAAGAACCACACCATCCTCTAAAACTGCAAAGAAATCAGATGTAAAACACCACCATAAAATCAGATTTTGTAGTTTCCTTTTGCATTCTTTTTTGCAAATCAGTAGGGATTTGCTTCTAAGATTAATGCATTGAATCCTTCCTAAATAGATATATGGTAGACTATATATAAGCCCCTCTAATGACCTAGGGTGAAAAAAAAAGGAGATAAAAAACGGCAGAAGCATAAGAAAAAAAGAGTACAGAAGGGAGAGGAACGAAAGCAATAAAGGTAGTAGAAAAGAACAAATGAAAGAAAAGCAGAAAAATAAATGAAAAAAACCAAGAGGGTCACTGTAAGGGAAAAGAAAAAAGGACAAGACAGAAAAGGGGATTTGCTCTAAAGTTTGACAGCAACGCTTGCTCGGTTGTACCTCATCTCTGCAGAAAAGGAAACGGTGAGACTTGCAGGTAAGTCTTAATTTTCTCCTCCTTTGCTGCCTTTCCTATTCGGTCTTTGCTTTGCACATTTGCTTTCAAGGTTAGACTGTACAGTGAATGCTTCCCTTATCTTATTTTCCGCCGTGGTTTTGAGTTGCGGATGGATGACTATTAAGAGTTAGTTATCCTCTGGTTTTCTTGCTTCCCTTGTGCTGTTCCGGCCATTTGTTATTTCTTTCCTTTCGCTGTTTTGGAATTAAGGAACCGGGGAAAGGGGCTGTTTGTTTTCTTCATCAGCAACCCCTCCATTTTCTATTCATGTCCTTCCATCATTTTTTGATAGTCTGCTAGGCCCGCTTTGCTTGTTAGTCCGAGATGTGTATATATATAAAAGCATGTCATTCCAAGTTCTTCCTTTTTTATGAAATTAGCATGGTATGAACTTCCGGATTGTAAAAACTTAGTCATGAGTCATGGTCACATGCAGTAGGATTTTGATTTCAAAATTTCAGTTTCAAGACTTTGGTTTCCTCGTGCATATGGATTTAGTTAGTTCTAGTGTACAAAATTTTAAGTTGATTTGGCTTTGAATGATTTTTATGTTTTGTTTCAAGTTTCTTGTAATTCTTGTAATATAAATGATGTTTTGTTACCTTTTATTTTGGCATTATGTCTAATCGTGATGTTGGTGTATTAACAAAAAAAAATATAAAAAAATAGTTTTCTTGTGTGTGCATACGGCCATTACCCTAACAAGTTTTGAACTTTTTTTTAATATACAAAAGAATATTGAAATTTTGAAAAATGTCTATTTGCATGGATTTCTTAAACATAACAAAAATGGTTTTCTTGCATTTCTGGATTTTACAACATGTTTGTAAAACTCCAAAGGGTATTGGCCAATATTTCAAAGAAAAATATATAAAAATTTTATTTTGGGGAGAATTTATCTATTATTTACCACTAATGTTTGGATAAAGAAATCCTTAAAGGATGAATATCCAAAATATTATTGGTAATAATTTGTTATTATTCATTGTTAATATTTGGATAAAGAAACCCGGAGTGGTAAATATCCAAGATAATTTTCTAGGAATAATAAATCTGCACACATCCTTGAAAGAAGCCTTGATTATAATCGAGGACATTTCAATTTTGTTTTCTCCAAGGTTTACGAGCTATGAAAGTACAAAATACTAGGGCGAAAATAGGCATTTAAAGCACCCTAGATTTCTAATTTTTTGTTTTTCCTCGCGATTTATGAGTCGCAAACTCTTGAAATACCAAGGGAAAAATGAGTTTGTAAAGCTCATTGAATCTCCTTGGATTTCTTTCTTAAGAAATTTAGTTACAATTGAACCGAGAAAAACTGATGGGATTAGAAAACACCAACACCATAGCAATTATAAGACAAACACCAAGCAGCTTACCTTAGGTAGGGCGTACTAGGGATGCTAACACCTTCCCTCTACGCAACCAGTCCCTTTCTTTAAAATCTCTGAAAGACCAGTTAGGTTTCCTAGTAATCATAATACTAGTTGGCGACTCCCATTTACACAAAAAATAAAACTAAGAGACCCCAAAATCAATCGATGGTCACCGCGCTCCGCTCGCGAGGGTGCGACAGGATGGCGACTCCACTAGGGACCTTTAGGACTAAGCTTGATATTTGTTTTTTTTTATTATGCTGTGTTTTTTTTTTACTATGAATGACATTTTGTTTAAAAGCTTTAGTATGCATCTTCATATTTTGTCATACATGGTATAGTCATGCATGATCGCTTTATTATTATTATTATTTTAGGGAACATACAATAAACTTTAAGTTAAGTGGGGGACTAGTAGCTTGCCTTATGACTTGAGTCAAGGTTTAAGTTTGTGTAAACCCTAACTCTTTGCTGAGTGTTTAGACTGATTGTGATTGGTACACGTGTAATCCCACTATCTGCTGAACCCCTATATTGCTTTTACGAGGGTGATCACTAGGACAACAGGAGACCCTTTTTTAGAGACCAAGTAGTAAGCCTACCCTATGTCTCACGTAAAGGAAATAGAACCTATCCTTATGGTGTATGCTTCGTAATATCTTTTGCATCAAAACAAGTCTACCCCCAAAGGCATCTTGAATTGCAGGACTTGTGAATAAAATAGCCACCAGTGCTAAATTTTTCATCATAGAATATGAAAAAATTCTAAACTGTCACAATTGGCTGAAGGAGACTACCTTAGAAGCGATGCTAAGAAGCTGTCACCAATCAAGAACCTGAATTGCATTATGAATGAGGTGAACAA
Organism: Populus ilicifolia; assembly: GCA_015708895.1. NCBI lineage: Eukaryota > Viridiplantae > Streptophyta > Magnoliopsida > Malpighiales > Salicaceae > Populus > Populus ilicifolia. The sequence continues at coordinate 48,096 of SRLM01001866.1, read as the reverse complement.
GTTAACGATCACTTTCAAAATCTGGATAAGGATGCGCTCTTTTTAGGAAATACGGACGTTTAGTGAAGATTACAAGGGTAGAAGTATTAAGCCTAGTTGTGCGAACTTTAGTTCATTTTTAGGATCTAGACTACCGGTGTTTTTCTTTTGAAAGCATAGACATGTGTCCTACTATGGAGGAATATGGGATGTTGACTGAGTTTCTAAACAATCTGTATATGATTTATTTTCCTTTGAGATTTGATAAGATCATTCCCGAACTATCAAAACTGTTTAGAATTGCCAACTTGGAAAAGTTTTTTGAAAAGAATGCTACTGATCTGAAATGGAGGATGTTAGAAATTGAACTAAAAAAAATTAGGATTAGAAAAAAGAGAGATTGATTGCCTTGGGTATATTTGGCCTTGTGTTGTTCCCAAGTCAAACGGGTGTGATGAGTTTAGAGGCCGCTGCTACTTATGTAGAGTATCAGAATACACAAATCAACCTAGTGGTTGCTATTTTATTAGAAACCATCTTAACACTTAACCATTATAGGAGGACTGGAAAAGGAGATGCTGCATGTAAGGAGCAATGAGATGTTGCATGTAGTTGTTATCTATCTACATGGTTAGCCATATCGAAACAAAAAAAATAGTATTCATTAATTTTTGGTGGTTCACCCAAAGACCCTTAAAATTAATAAAAGAAGAAGAATGAGGAGATCTAGACAACCAAGGTTGGGTTGACAAATTAGAAGGTTTACCTAATAGTGATTTCAAGTGGAGAGCCTTATAGGTAATGGTAGTGAAAGTCCTAATGAGTTATGAAGAAAGACTTTGGATGTCATTGGTAGGGGTTACAAGTTATGTGAGTTATGCTCCTACCCTAGTGTTAAGGCAACTTGGGGGCATGCAGTTTGTTCCAAGGACTATGAGAATTGCTAAATTTTTTGGTTTGTTCAAAGATCCTATTGCACAAGAAGTTTTAAAAATAATCAAACAAGATTGGAGGCATCTGGTTTTGGTTGAGATAGAAGGTTTAAAGGATCCAAGTGTAAGTGAAGGATATGCAAGATGGAGAGACTTAGCTACTTTAACCATGCCTTGTGTAAGAGTCAGATCTCCCAAAACAATAGAAGATACTATTAAAAGAAAAGGGGTAAATAATGAAGAGTAGTTAAGAGGACAAGTGGAAAAACTTTAGATAAAGTTGAGAAAAAAGCAAAAAAAGACAAGCCAATGTTGGAAGAAATGATACATGAGCAAATACAATCTAGAGATGCAAGAATAACAAAGCTTGAGCTAAAATTGGGTGAGGAGAAGATTGCTCGTGAAGAAAGTGAGGAGGATTTAGGAGGAATAAGTTTGGATTAGAAGTTGCACTAAACTTGAAGCATTGGATATTGACTTTAACGATTGCAAACGAAGTGTAAAATATTACTCAGAAAAGTTTGCACAAGTTCAGTTCGAATTGATGGATAAGATAGGGAAGTATGAGGATTTGAATAAGAAATACATGGAGTTTGATAGGGATTACAAAAGAACAAAGTAAAAGGAAAGGTTTTGAATTTGTTGAAGCAAAGTTGGTGGTTATGAAGGATAAGATAAAAGTTATGAGGATAAAACATGATAAGGAATGTAAAAAGGTGAAGTATTCGGACGAGAAGCTTGTAAGAATAGAAAAAAAAAACAAGGATTAAATAGACATCAACAATGTCACTTTGAACAGAACTAATATGTTGCTCATAAAAAAAAGATGAACAAGACAGATAAGTAAATGGACGAAGCTGCTGCACTTATTCAGATTATTAGAATTAATGCATGAAATATGGAAAGGGACATCATTTACTATCGTTGAAGCCTAGCTAAAACCATTACCTTTCTAGGGAAGATTGAGAACCGCGACTTTGCCTTTTTACCTTTAGCTAGAGAGTTTGTTGATGAAAGGGATTAAAATATTATATCTCTAAATATAATAAACTTATCAAGCATTAATGAAAAGGACTTTTACCCATCTTCTTATGCAAAATATGTCTCTTGGTGAATATGATTCAAGTAAATGACACGAAAGGCAATACTCCTAGTAAAGCAATGTGATAAGAGGATTTATGTGTATAAGGTGGAGGCTATTATTCGTTCACAAGAAGGTTGCCTCCATACCCAATATACAAATGCATTCTTATCATATATCAAGCATTATCTTATGCATTTATGCATGCATTCATAGACCTAGAAACATAAATCCTCCTTCTAGAATCCACAACACTTGATTAAAGAAAAGGATTGAAAATGAAGGTTATACCTAAAAGCTCAGTATCAAATAAGAGCTTGAAGGAATTAGGAATGATGTTGCACACCTAATCGGTTTGCTTGAGAAAATGTTTTGAGACAATTTTCTCCCTTTAATGAGATCATGCATTTTTAAAAGTTCATCTTAATGTTTTTACACATCACTTTTCATTTTCAAAGTGGATCTTCCAAAATGATCACCTGCACTTTACACTGAGAATGAATGACCAAACTTTAAAGAATACATGGTAGTTGTAGAAAAGGAAGTACAAGAAGAAAATAGGACAACATAAACAAGCTTGGAAACCTGCTAGAGGGGAACTTGAAACCATAGATGTGGGCAATGAAAAAATAAGAGAAAAATTAAAGATAGGGACAAAATCACTCCTAAAAAAAACAGAAAAATTGGTTACTTCGAGATTATGTAGATATTTTTGCTTGGTCCTATGAGGATATGTCTAGCTTAGATACAAATATTGTAGTATAAAAGGTATTACTAGTAGAAGGATACAAATCGGTTAAGCAAAAGTTGAGAAGAATTAATCTGGATGTCTTAATCAAAGTAAAGGTAGAAATTAAAAAAGCATTGGAATGCCAGTTTTCTAGAAGTAGTTAAATATCCATAATGGGTGTCTAACATAATGGTAGTACCCAAAAAGAAAGATAAAATAAAAGTTTGTTTACCACATATAGATATGTTAGTTGACAATACAACACGTAGCTCCTCATATTCCTTTATAGATAGATTTTTAGGCCTACAATAAAATAAAAATGGCGTCAAAGGATAAGAAGAAGACAACATTTGTAACACTATGGGTAACCTTTTGTTACAAGGTCATGCCATTTGGGTTAAAGAATGTTGGGGCCTCCTACCAAAGGGCTAGGTAACTCTATTTCACAATATAATACAAAAAGAGATTAAAGTATATGTGGATGACATGATTACTAAATCTAGAGAGGGAGAGAATCATGTCCAAATATTAAAGGAATTATTTGAAAGACTACGGAAGTACAAGTTGAGGCTTAACCATACAAGGCATTCATTCGAGATGAAATTTGAGGATTTATTGGAATTTATGATAAGTGACAAAGGGATAGAAGTGGAACTTGGTTAAGTAAAGGCTATTCAATCTGTCAAGGATGTAAGAAAATTCTTAGGGAAGTTGAATTATATTGCTTGGTTTATATCCCAATCAACCACGACTTGTGACCTAATCTTTGTTTGTTAAGGAAAAAGAATCTCAGAATTTGGAATAAGAATGTGAAGGAGCTTTCGAGAAAATCAAGCAGTACTTACTGAATCCAACCTTATCTATCCAAATAAACATATATGGTAACAGATTTGGTGCCATGATAATCTCTCCAAATAAAAACAATATTTGGTTTTAGTTAAGTTGCAATTTGGTTGCACTAACAACAAAACTGAGTATGAAGCTTGCGTTCTCAGTTTTAGAGGCTACATTGGAGCTAAAAATTAAAAACAAATGTGCATAGAGACTCAATGTTGATCATTTACCAAGTAGAAGTAGAATGACAAACCAAGAAAGAGAAGTTAAGGCCTAACTAGGAATACTGGTCTAAATTAGTCGAAGAATTTGAGGAAATAGAGTTAACCCATTTAAGAAGGGAAGAAAACCATTTTTGTTGATGCTTTAGCCACGTTTAGCTTCCATGGCCAGAATGGACTTTAGACATAAGGTACAAGCGATACATATTGATATCAAAAGTAACCCAACTTATTATTGCTTAGTTAAAAGAGAAATAGATGGAAATCCTTGGTACTATGATATCAAGAATTTCATCTAAAACTAGACATATCCCATGAGGGCATCTAAAATCAACAAGAAGACTTTAAGGAGGTTGGCAATAGATTTTTATTTTGATAGGGAGACTTTGTATAAGATGTCATCTGATGAAACTTTGTTGAGATGTTTAGATGATATAGAGGCAAAAAATGATGAAGAAATTTATGGAAAGAGACTTGATATGTGAATATGGTCCATTAAAAAAGATTATAATTAATAATGCACATGAACTTCAATAGCAAGATAATAATGGAACTTTGTGCTAATGGAAAAGTCAACTCTTCCAATTACTCGCCATGTAGGCCAAAGATGAATGGTGCGGTAGAAGCTGCTAACAAAAATGTCAATAAGATTATTTAGAAGATGGTAGTCCCTTACAAGGATTGGCATAAAATGTTGTCATTTGCCTTTCATGTATACCGCATTGCAATTTAAATCTTAATAGGAGTCACCTCGTATACATTGGTATATAAAATAGAGGTAATGATACCTTTAGAAGAGTATTGATAGACTCTAAGCTAGAAGAGGTAGAGTGAGTAAAAGTTAGATATGAATAGTTGAATCTAATAAGTAAAAAGAGGATAACAGAAATTTATCATCATCATGGATGGCCAAATCTTAGGACAAGAAGGTCCGGTCTCGAGGATTACACAAAGGAGATTTTATGCTCAATATAGCCTTTACTAGAAGAAGATTAGAGTAAATGGACACTAAATAATGAGGGCCCTTACGTGGTAAAGAAAGCATTCTAGAGAAGAGCTTTATTGTTATCTAGAATAGATGGAGGAGATCTAGTTAAACTTGTGAATGCTAACTCTATAAGAAATAATATACTTCCTGATCAACAAAATAAAGTTCGATCATGAATTCTCTCTATAAAGAACTAAGTTTTCACAAAAGCACATGATCTCATAGCAATCAAAATCTTTTACTTAAAAGAACTGTTTTTATGCATAACTCTATCAATTCCTAAAATGAAGGGATACAAACCAAATTTAAACTTGATAGGTATTGCACACCACATTGGAGGCAAAAAGTGTACATAGGGATCTATAGGGAACTTAAGCCTAAAGAGGTATCATCATAAAACATTGCTTAAAACAAAATATGATGATTGCATTGAAAGTTTTGGTTTTCATGAACAAAACCAAATTTTTTCGTGTTTTCGTCCTAAAAATAATTTTCAAAAAAATAGAAAAGGCTATTAAAATATCGGTAAAAGTATAATACAAAGCAATGTTTAATGGAGCAAGAAAGGGCCCCAAAAGGAACTAGAGATCTTTGCACCAAGCATAAAATGTATAGGAAATATAGCGCGTGGAGCATATTCTAGTTCAAGAGGATAGGTCGGGCAAACAAACAGAAATAGGAACTCAAAGAAGTCTACAATGGAAAAGGGGACCTATGTTTCCAAAAATAGATAACAAAAAAAAACATGGATGCTATATTATCATAACACTAACCTAGCAGGAAAAGGTGTGACGAAAGACAAAATGGTTTCAAGTTTTTAAGAACTATTGAGGTACAAAATCTTAGGTCAACGAAACTACAGAAAATGATAGAAATTGTGAAGTAGCACTGCTCAATTCCTCGAGGAAGGTCACACAATATTGAGACCATTTTTTAGAAAAGCATGGAGTTTTCTAAAAATATCTTAATATGGGCAGGTCACCCGATATTGAGACCATTTCTTAGAAAAGCGTGGAGATTTCTAAGAATTTTAAGATGAGCAGGTCACCCGATATTGAGATCCTTTCTTAGAAAAGCTTAGAGTTTTCTAAGAATTTTAAGATGGGCTGGTCACCCAATATTGAGACCATTTTTTAGAAAAGCATGGAGTTTTCTAAGAATTTTAAGAGGGGTCGGTCACCTGATATTGAAACCATTTCTTAGAAAAGCATAGAGTTTTCTAAGAATTTTAAGAGGGGCCAATCACCTGATATTGAGACCATTTGTTAGAAAAGCATGGAGTTTTCTAAGAATTTTAAGATGGGTAGGTCACCCAATATTAAGACCATTCATTAGAAAAGTGTGGAGTTTTCTAAAAAAAAATTGAAGAGGGACCAGTCACCTGATATTGAAACCATTTCTTAGAAAAGTGTGGAGTTTTCTAAGAATTTTAAGATAGGCCGATCACCTAATATGTAGACGGTTTCTAAGAAAAGCATGGAGTTTTCTAAGAAATTTTAAGATGGGCAAGTCACCCAATATTGAGACTGTTTCTTAGAAAAGACTGGAGTTTTCTAAGAATCTTAAGATGGTTAGGTCACCCGATATTAAGGCCATTCCTTGGAAATGCTTGGAGTTTTCTAAGAATCTTAAGATGAGCAGGTCACCCGATATTGAGGCCATTCCTTAGAAATGCATGGAGTTTTCTATAAAAAATCTTAAGACGAGCAGGTCACTCAACATTGAGACCACTTTTTAGAAAAAAAAACATGGAGTTTTTCTGAAAAAATCTAACAACAAGCAGGTCACCCAACATTGAGACCACCTCTTAGAAAAAACATGGAGTTTTTTTAAAAATATTACAATGGGCAGGTCACCCGACATTGAGACCACCTTTTAGAAAAAACATGGAGTTTTTCTAAAAATCTGACAACGGGTAGGTCACTCGATATTGAGACCACTTTTTAGAAAAAAAAAGTGGGGAGTTTTTTCTAAAAATCTAACAATACGCAGGTCACCCGACATTGAGACCACTTTTTAGAAAGAGCATGGAGTTTTTCTAAAAATTTTACAATGGGCAGGTCACCCAACATTGAGACCACATTTTAGAAAAAAAGAGAGTGGAGTTTTTCTAAAGAATCTTACAATGGGCAGGTAACCCAATATTGAGACCATTTTTTAGAAAAAAGGAGACCATCTTCAGAAAAGCATGGAGTTTTCTAAACGGGCAGGTCACTCGACATTTAGACCACTTTTAAAATTCTTTTGAATAGATAAATGGGTAGGTCACCTAGTAATGAGACCATATTTAAGAAGGCATGGAGTTTTGATATTTTTATTAATTTATCTTTACAAAACTTGCTACTCAAGTTTTAACTTCGCAAGTTTCGTAAAGAGGGGGCATCTGTTGTTACCCTTTTTTAAGTCATACGTGCTACTGAAGATATCCCATTTAAATCAAAGGTAGAAGTTTAGTTCATGTTTGGTGGAAATTGACAAAAAACTAAGAAGAAAGAAATGTTTTTTTCGAACCCTGTTTCAGCCATCTCCTGCTCTTTTTATCCTTCTCACTACTACCAAAATTATCAGGATTCTTAGGCTAATTAGGATTCTTTATAATGCTAAATTCATTCCTCTTTTACATGGGCTGTAAGGTTGAAATGAATCCCTTGAAAGTGGCACTAGAAAACCTAGTTCTATTGCTGCCGTAATTTTTTTGTTCCAACTTAGACCCTGATTCTAACTTGGGTTCGTGCAATATCTGAACATCCCAATTATATTCTATCACTCATGACATATTGAAGAATGGAACTACACCTTTATTGGGTCCTAGGGCTTATTGTTCTTATGGCAGGGTCTCAGTCGAGGATGCTTGGCATTGTTAGTTTCCTAAATTTAGATCGGGAGACCCTTTTTGATCAACTAGATTGTGGCCTGATTTTGTCATGTAAAAAAATTATAACTCACCTTGAATCCTCTTGAAAGCCATAGTCCTAAATGCATAGATTAATTTGGGCTTTCGAATCAATGGATTTCGATATCAGAAGCTCATGCTCTGCACTTTTAAATATCTGACGTGAAAATAGAGAATTTTGCCATGAGCAGGATTCTGACTCAAGTTTTGCACCGAAAAAAATTCTACTGCCATCATGATTTTTTTTGGTTCATTCTTAGGGCACTCCTAGTCATATCGGGATGCTCGACATTTGTTAGTTTTTGAATCAGATCAGGAAATCCCTTTTGACCAACTAGATTACGAGTCGCAAACTCTTGAAATACCAAGGGAAAAATGAGTTTGTAAAGCTTATTGAATCTCCTTGGATTTCTTTCTTAAGAAATTTAGTTACAATTGAACCGAGAAAAACTGATGGGATTAGAAAACACCAACACCATAGCAATTATAAGACAAACACCAAGCAACTTACCTTAGGTAGTGCGTACTAGGGGTGCTAACACCATCCCTTTACGCAACCAGTCCCTTTCCTTAGAATCTCTGAAAGACCAGTTAGGTTTTCTAGTAACCATAATACGAGGTGGCAACTCCCTTTTACACAAAAAATAAAACTAAGTGACCCCGAAATCAATCGATGGCGCCGCGCTCCGCTCACGAGGGTGCGACATATGGTTTCCAATTAAATAATAAGAGTTTATATTATAATTGTTTGACATACCATTAGTGGATCCTCTAACATTGACATTGTTTGTTATCATTGTTGAATCCTTACTTCAATTTTTCATCTCAAAGTTCTCATGAATTTCTCTTATTCTTCTTCTTTATTATTGTTTTTGTTGTTATTATTATTATTATTACTATTACTACTATTACAACTACTACTACTAGTATTATTAGTATTATTATTGCTACTATTATTTTTGTTTTGTTGTTTATAATTGTCGTTTATAATTTGTACAATTAACCTCCCTGTAGTTCGACCTCGGTCTCGCTAGGTTATTTATTACTTCGACACTCTTGCACTTAGGAGAAGACATTAACTTTTAGATGTGCATCGTGTAATTCATGATTTATGGCCACTATTTTATAAAGAACATGATCGACTTAGTCTTGGAAATTTGACTAAAAAAGACCATGTTTGCTAGTTTTTAAGAAAATTGGATGGGAAGCCTATCCCCGACCCATAGAGGGCCATGTTTCATTTCTACTTAACCCATACATTCAACAAATACAGAAGTGTGTAGAAATGGCAAGTTCCTCAAGTCATCATATAAGAAATATTTGTGTTTTTGGTGGATCTAGTCCTGGAAAAGAAAAGAAGTTTTTAGACTCAGCAAATCATCTTGATCAAGTGCTAGCTGGGAGAAAGATTCATTTAGTGTATCGGGGAGACAGTCTTGGGTTAATGTGAGGTGTGTTAATAGTTGTATTCTTATAAAGTAGTCAAGTTTTAGGGGTCATCCTCGAAGCTTTAGCATAAAGAGACATCATTAGAAAAACAATTGGAGAGGAACTTCAGGTCTCCACAATGTCGGCTCGAATGAATGCAATATTTAGCCATGCTAATGCCTTCACTGCTTTACCAAGTGGTTTAGGCACATTGGAAGAGATCTTTCATATTTTCTCTTGGGCCCAACTGCACATTCACCATAAATCCATAGGTATGTTAAATGTTAACGGTTATTATGATAAGTTGTTGTCTTTTCTTGATCATGCTGTGGAACAGGAATTTCTAACATCTTCTACACGATTAATCATAATCTTTGCTACTACTGCTGAACAATTGATTAATGAACTACAATCTTTCATTCCTATAATTGATTCTTCCATGACTTGCATAAATTGGTCAACTAAGGAAAACCGTAAAAAGCTTATATTGGATTTGAGCCTCCATTTGTGAATCTGTGTCTTTTGGTTTTATTATTGTGTTTTGTTGTTTCATATATTTGTTTCAGTGTGTTTCAGGTTTGTTAGTGTTCGTTATTTCAGGTGATATCTTCTGTATTCTATCTTTCTACCTTTAAACACTAAGGACAATATCTTATTTTAGTTGAGGGGAGAGGATAGTAGCTAAAAAAAATGTGTTTTCTATTTCATAAAGCATGTGCAAAATTGTTGTTACTATAATGGCAGAGTAACGAGAACTTTTTATAACTCTTGAGATGCATCTTGGCAATAATTCAAAACAAGGTCTATCATAGTATTTCTTGAAATATTCAGGTTTACAAAGTCTCACATTATTATCACTTAATTATGCTCATATACTTATTTAACATATATTCTTAAATCTTAATTTACACACACACACGCTTTAAGATATGATTGTGGATTGCATATTGGATTATTACATTATTTATGTTCTTTTGTTAAAGGTAACAACTAAGAGAAAGGGATAGTATATAATTAAAAAAACAAAAAAAAAGACAAAGAAAAAAAATGATAATAATAAAAATATAGATAAGTTTAGTTTCGTAGCCTCCCTAAGTAAGCAATTAAACATGGGTTGAGGAGAAAAGCTTAAGGGAATCAAACATTGTACTATCTATATATTAGTATCTGACATGACTAAAAGATTGATGTCTTCTCCCAAGTGCAGGAGTGTCAAAGTAATAAATAACCCGACAAAACTAGGGTCGAACTACAGGCAGGTTAATTGTACAAATTATAAACAACAATGATAACAATAACAACACTAATAACAATAACAATAACAACAACTATAATAATAATGATAATACTAGTAGTAATAGTAGTAGTAGTAGTAATAATAATAATAATAACAATAAAAAAGAAAAAGAAGAAAAAGAAAAGTTGATGAGAACTTTGAGATGAAAAATTAACTTAAGGATTAAACAATGATAATAACAAATGTCAAGGTTAGAGGTTCCACTAATGGTATATCAAACAAGTATAGTATAAACTCTTATTGTTCAATTGGAATCCACACACAAAGGAAGTTCCAATCATATTATAGATTGTTAACATGATTACATTAGTCATCTTATTCAATTAATGCTAATACTTGTAAATTTTGTCAAGCATTCATGATTATAACTTATGTTAAGAACAAATCAAGTTCCTTTCATAGCTCAGGTGTCTGTTATACCATACAGTATGGGCTATGAAAATACCAAGCATTTGTTGTACCAATTGTTATATAACATAAATCAAGATTAGTCATTTAACAAGTAAAGTATTAAAGAGTGAACAAGATAACAAATATAAAACATGTTAGTATCAAACATTAAAGTCCATATTAAGTTTATACCATACTTATTCTTACACCATTAGTGTAACATTTTCACCTTGACATAATTAACTTACCTAGACATAATAAAGGAAAGAAAAATAGATAAATAAAATAAGAACATAAATAAGATAAGAGTTACTAAAGCAATGGAAAGGAAATGAAAAGCATAAACATTACAAAAAATACAAAAAGAGAAAACAAGAGCATGGTCTTGATTTGGACATCAAGATGCCTAAATGTATGGCAAATGCCTCCTTTTATAAGCCAAAATTGGAAACTATTGATTTGATGACTAATTGATGAGTAGATGCCCAACCCTTGACTTGGCGACAATCCTTATCTTCTCTTGTCTGCCCAAAACGTTATTGATGACTTCAAAATTAGAGCCACTTGAAAACCTAAAAGTTCTAGGAAATTGTCTCAGCTTTCTTGTGTAAAAACTTCAGCTCATTTTGACTTCTAGAACTTCAAATATGGCCAAAATACTGAATAGTGCTCGGGCTAGAGGACAGATTCGGGCTTCTTTATTGTTGCAACAATTTGGACTTGAAAATGGCCTTTTTAGATCTTGGGATCCATATGAAAGTTGTAGGCCTATGTCTTACCTTTCTATCCATATAAAGTAGACCTAAATCTAAGATCTATAGCTCCAGATATGACCCAATTACCGAACAGTGTTCCGGTTTGGATTGCACCGACATCTCTTTTCTAAGTTTGATCATCTCTTTGCCTTTGCAATTGAAGTTCTTAAAGTCATCAATCAATCCTTTCATTTATGTGATAGGCCTGCATTTAAAATGGACATTTACCACAAATTAAAGGTATCTTATATTATTAGATAGATTATTATAAAACGTACTTTAGTTAAGGAGTTATTGATACTTTAAGTGCAAAATGATGATATAAAACCATGATAAAAATGCACTTTTGAGTACTAATCACACCCCCCAACTAGCTTATTACTAGTCCCTAGTAATCAAAACGTTAAAATAGAAAAACAATTTGCAAATTCCACAAAGCAAGGTATTCATCATTTAACTTCCATTACTTTATCCAGATAAAGAAACTCTTATTAAACTTATATACCTGCTTAATACCTCTTAACAAGATATTCATAAACCTTTCTTTTGTGATCAATGTATCAACACATAATTATGGGGCTTTTCTTGGAAGAAAACAAAATTTTTGTTCTAATGTTTAAGGTTAACTTCCTTGGGTTGAGATTATTATTTTTGTCTTCTTCTTTCTTCTTTTTTAATATACATTTAATTTAAAACACCATGCATCTTTAACTCATGTAACGAGCTTTCAGCTAATGACTCCTCGACTAGTTGGTTTTAGGGTATTAGGTGTTAAGACACCCCTACGAGCTTAGTAACTCAGGTCGCAAATACTGATATGTAGATAGTGCAACATTTGATTCCCTTAAGCTTTTCTACTTAACCCATATAACAAGTGTTGGGCCAATAGCTCCCAAGTCAATTGACTTTAGGGTATTAGGTGTTAAAACACCCCTTCGGGCTTAATTACTTAGGTTAGGGAGGCTATGAGACCAAACTTATTTACATTTTTATTATTATCATATTTTTCTTTTTCTCTTTTTTTTTTAATTATATACTATCCCTTTCCCTTAGTTGTTACCTTTAACAAAAGAACATAAATAATGTAATAATCCAATATGCAACCCACAATCATATATTGAAGTGTGTGTATGTAAATTAAGGTTTAAGAATACATGTTAAATAAGTATATGAGCAGACTTAAGTGATAACAATACAAGAGTTTGTAAATTTGAATATTTTAAGAAGTATTATGATAGACCTTGTTACGAATAATTACTAAGATGCGTCTTAAGAGTCATAAAAGATTCTCCTTATTCTGCCATCATAGTAACAACCATTTTGCACATGCTTTATGAAATAGAAAATACAAATTTTTTTTTACCTACTACCCTTTCCCCCTAACAAAAATAAGACATTGTCCTCAATGTTTAAAGATAGAAAGATAGAGTATAGAAGATATCACCTGAAATAACAAACACTAACAAACCTAAAACACAAATGGAGGCTCAAATCTGACAAACAAATATAAGAAACAACAAAAGACAATAATAAAACCAAAAGACACAAACATTCACAAATGGAGGCTCAAATCCAATCTAGGCTTTTTACGACTTTTCTTAGTTGACCAATTTATACGACTCATGGAATGATCAATTACAGGAACGAAAGATTGTAGTTGGTCAATCAATTATTCAGCAGTAGCAGTAGAGATTATGATTTGTCGTGCAGAAGATGTTAGAAATTCCTGTTCCACAACGTGATCAAGAAAAGACAACAACTTATCATAATAGCCATTAACATTTAACAAACTTATGGGTTTATGGTGAATGTGCAGTTGGGCGTAAGAGGAAATATGAAATATCTCTTCCAATATGCCTATACCACCTGGTAAAGCAATGAAGGCATCAGCATGGCTAAACATTGCATTCATTCGAGCTGACATTGTAGAGACCTGAAGTTCCTATCCAATTGTTTTCCCAATGATGTCCCCTTGTGTTAAAGCTTCAGGGACGACCCTCAAAACTTGACTACCTCTTAAAAATACAGCTATTGACACAACTCCCATTAACCCAAGACTGCCTCCCCCATATACTAAATGAATCTTTCTCTCAGCTAGCACTTGACCAAGATGATTTGCTGATTCTAAAAACTCCTTTTCTTTCCCAGGACTAGATCCACCGAAAACACAAATATTTCTTATGTGATGACCTGAGAAACTTGTCATTTTTACACACTTTAGTATTTGTTAAATGTATGGGTTGAGTAGAAATGAAAGGAAGGAAAAGAGGGTTTTATAGATGAGAAATTAGAAAGGCAATCATACCACCTATATCTAGGCCAGCTAAAGTCTCTCTCTCTTTATTTATTTATTTATTTACTTTTAAAGAAAGCATGTATATGTACAAGTAGTTGTGATTGTGGCTCACATCTTTCCTTGGTTTTACGTCCAAGAATGGCTTGAACACCCTCTATGGGTCGGGGATAGGCTTCCCATCCAGTTTTCTTAAAAACTGGCAAATAGGGTCTTTTTTAGTCAGATTCCCAAGACTAAGTCGATCATGTTCTTTATGAAATAATGGTCATAAATCATGAATTGCTCAATGCACATCTGATTAGTACTCAAAAGTGCATTTTTATCATGGTTTTATATCATCATTTTGCACTCGAAGTATCAATAACTCCTTAACTAAAGTACATTTTATAATAATCTATCTAATAATATAAGATACCTTTAATTTGTGGTAAATGTTTATTTTAAATGCAGGTCTATCACATAAATAAAAGGATTGATTGATGACTTTAAGAACTTCAATTGCAAAGGCAAAGAGATGATCAAACTTAGAAAAGAGATGTCGGTGCAATCCAAACCGAAACACTGTTCGGTAATTGGCTCATATTTGATCTCAGATTTACGTCTACCTTATATGGATGGAAAGGTAAGACATAGGCCTACAACTGTCATGTGGAGCCCAACATCTAAAAAGGCCATTTTCAAGTCCAAATTGTTGCAATAATAAAGAAGCCCAAATTTGTCCTCTAGCTCGAGCATTGTTCAGTATTTTGGCCATATCTGGAGTTCTAGAAGTCAAAATGAGCTGAAT
>SRLM01001866.1:22775-33350 GCA_015708895.1 Populus ilicifolia | reverse complement strand
CTACTCATCAATTAGTCATGAAATCAATAGTTCCCAATTTTGGCCTATAAAAGGAGGCATTTGCCATGCATTTGGGCATCTTGGTGTCCAGATCGAGATCATGCTCTTCCTTTCTCTCTTTGTATTTTTTGTAATGTTTATGCTTGGCTTCCATTAATATTATGTTTATGCCTTTTATTTCCTTTCCTTTACTTAGTTAACTTTTATGTTCTTATTTTTTTTATCTATTTTTCTTTCTTTCATTATGTCTAGCTAAGTTAATTATGTCAAGGTGAAAAGGTTACACTAATGGTGTAAGAATAACTATAATGTAAACTTAATATGGACTTTAATGTTTGATACTAACATGTTTTATATTTGTTATCTTGTTTACTTTTTAATATTTTGCTTGTTAAATGACTAATCTTGATTTATGTTGTATAACACTTGGTACAACAAATGCTTGGCACTTTCATAGCCCATAATGTATGGTATAACCGACACCTGAGCTATGAAAGGAACTTGATTTGTTGTTAACATAGGTTATAATCATGAATGCTTGATGAAATTTACAAGTATTAGCATTAATTGAATAAGATGACTAATGTAATCATGCTAACAATCTATAATATGATTGGAACCTCCTTTGTGTGTGGATTCCAATTGAACAATAAGAGTTTATATTATACTTGTTTGACATACCATTAGTGGAACCTCTAACCTTGACATTTGATATTATCACTATTTAATCCTTACATTAATATTCTATCTCCAAGTTCTCATCATCATCATCATCATCTTCTTCTTCTCTTTCTTTATTACTACTACTACTACTACAACTATTATTATTATTATTATTCTTATTATTATTACTATTATCTTTGTTGTTGTTGTTGTTGTTGTTGTTGTTATTGTTGTTGTTACTATTATTGTTGTTGTCACTATTATTGTTGTTATTGTTGTTACTGTTATTATTGTTGTTGTTGTATTGTTGTTATTTATAATTTGTACAATTAACTCCCTGTGATTCAACCCCGGTCTTGCCGGGTTATTTATTACATCAACACTCCTACACTTGGGAGAAGACATCAATCTTTTAGTCATGTCAACATCTCCACTAGGATGCATCTCAAGAGTCAATAGAAGGTTATCTAAAGACTCCTTACTCAGGCCATCCTTAATGAATTGTATTTTATCTTCACGGTTTATAGATACCATTTCTAAAGAACGACGTTGTGTATTACAAGTCCATCTAGCAAATCGATGATAAACTTTCAGTTGTTTTGCACGACGTTTCTTTGCAAAAGTGTTTTTACCTGTTCCAAGCATGTGTGAAATGAAGGAGTTAGAGAACTCACTTGATAATCGGACTTTTGCTTCAATCAACCAGCAAATATCTTCAGGAATTCCATGATTCATTAACTATCTCAATCTTGCACATCTAGCACGATAAATTTTTGTAATTGCATTCTGAGGTAGAGCGGGAAAATACTTTTTTAATTTTTAAAGATTATTGTCCATTTTCAAATGTGAATTGGAAGAGAGATTCAAAGAATTGTAGAAATGTATATACAGATAGCAGTTATTGTGGGAAACTGAAAGAATCGACTTAAGTCACGGAGTACCGTTATCCACCTTTTGACTGGGGTAAGAGAAACTAGCAAAAATCACTCAAAAAGAAAATAATAATAATAATAATAATAATAATAATCAATCTTTATATACAAGATCACCCAATTCAATAGAGTCATGTTCAACTGAAAAATTGTCAAAATAAACTTTCAAACGTTGTCCATTTACCTTGAAAACATTGTCATTCTTTGGATTCTCGATGTCGTAGGCCACATATGGATACACATGTTTCACAATAAAAGAACCGCTCCATCTTGATCTTAATTTTCCAGGAAATAAATGTAGTCGAAAATTATAAAGCAAGACTTTTTGACCAACATTGAATGTTTTTCTCGGTATATTCTTATCATGAAACTCTTTGATTCTTGCTTTATGAATTATTGAATTTTCATATGCATTATTTCTTATTTACTCAAGCTCATTTATTTGTAATTTTTGCAGTTGACTAGCATCATCCAGATTTGAATTAAAAGCTTTAATAGCCCAATAAGCTTTATGTTCAAGTTCCACAAGCAAGTGACAAGGTTTTCCATAGACTAGTCTATAAGGTGACATACTTAATGATGTTTTATAAGCAGTTCGATAAGCCCAAAGTGCATCATTAAGTCTTAAAGACCAATCTTTGTGTTTTTTGGTTTTATTATTGTGTTTTGTTGTTTGTTATATTTTTTTTCAGTGTGTTTCAGGTTTGTCAGTGTTCGTTATTTCAGGTGATATCTTCTATACTCTATCTTTCTACCTTTAAACATTGAGGACAATGTCTTGTTTTAGTTGAGGAAAGAGGGTAGTAGCTAAAAAAAAAAATTGTGTTCTCTATTTCATAAAGCATGTGCAAAATAGTTGTTACTATGATCGTAGAGTAAGAAGAATCTTTTATGACGCTTGAGACGCATCTTAGTAATCATTCGTAACAAGGTCTATCATAATACTTCTTGAAATATTTAGATTTACAAACTCTTGCATTATTATCACTTAAGTCTACTCATATACTTATTTAACATGTATTCTTAAACCTTAATTTACATACACACACTTCAACATATGATTGTGGGTTGCATATTGGATTATTACATTATTTATGTTCTTTTGTTAAAGGTAACAACTAAAGGAAAGAGATAGTATATAATTAAAAAATAAAAAACAAGAAAAAAATGAGAAAAATAATGATAATAATAAAAATGTAGATAAGTTTGGTTTCGTAGCCTCCCTAACCTAAGCAATTAAGTCCGAAGGGGTGTTTTAACAACTAATACCCTAAAGTCAACTGACTTGGGAGCTATTGACCCAACGTTTGTTACATGGGTTGAAGAAAAAAGCTTAAGGGAATCAAACATTGCACTATCTACATATCAATATCTGCAACCCGAGTTACTAAGCTCGTAGGGGTGTCTTAACACCTAATGCCCTAAGATCAATTGTTTTGGGAGTTATTAGCTGAAAGCTCACTACATGGGTTAAAGATGCATGGCGTTTTAAATTATATGTATATATATTAAAAAAAAGAGAAGAAAATAATAATCCCAATCCAAGGAAGTTAACCTTGAACATTAGAACACAAATTTTGTTTTCTTCCAAGAAAAGCCCTATGATTATGTGTTGATACATTGAGTACAAAAGAAAGGTTTATGAATATCTTGTTAAGAGGTATTGAGTAGGTATATAAATTTAACAAGAGTTTGTTTATTTGGATAGAGTAATGGAAGTTAAATGATGAATACTTTACTTTGTGGAATTTGCAAATTATTTTTCTATTTTAACACTTTAATTACTAGGAACTAGTAATAAGCTAGTTGGGGGGTGTGATTAGTACTCAAAAGTGCATTTTTATCATGGTTTTATATCATCATTTTACACTTGAAGTATCAATCACTCCTTAACTAAAGTATGTTTTATAATAATCTATCTAATAATATAAGATACCTTTAATTTGTGGTAAATGTTTATTTTAAATGCAGGTCTCTCACATAAATGAAAGGATTGATTGATGACTTTAAGAACTTCAATTGCAAAGGCAAAGAGATGATCAAACTTAGAAAAGAGATGTCAGTGCAATCCAAACCGGAATACTATTTGGTAATTGGGTCATATCTGGAGCTATAAATCTTAGATTTAGGTCTATTTTATATGAATGGAAAGGTAAGACATAGGCCTACAACTTTTATATGGAGCCCAAGATCTAAAAAGGCCATTTTCAAGTCCAAATTGTTGCAACAACAAAGAAGCCCGAATCTATCCTCCAACCCGAGCATTGTTCAATATTTTGGAAATATATAGAGTTCTAGAAGTTGAAATGAGCTGAATTTTTTACACAAGAAAGCTGAGACAATTTTCTAGAATTCTGATGTTTTGAAGTAGCTCTAATTTTGAGGTCATCAATGATGTTTTGGGCAGACAAGAGAAGATAAAGATTGTCACCAAGTCAAGGGTTGGTCATCTACTCATCAATTAGTCATCAAATCAATAGTTCTCAATTTTGGCCTATAAAAGGAGGCATTTGCCATGCATTTGGGCATCTTGGTGTCCAGATTAAGATCATGCTCTTCCTTTCTCTCTTTGTATTTTTTGTAATGTTTATGCTTGGCTTCCATTAATATTATGTTTATGCCTTTTATTTCCTTTCCTTTACTTAATTCACTTTTATGTTCTTATTTTGTTTATCTATTTTTCTTTGTTTCATTATGTCTAGCTAAGTTTATTATGTCAAGGTGAAAAGGTTATACTAATGGTGTAAGAATTAAGTATAATGTAAACTTAATATGGACTTTAATATTTGATACTAACATGTTTTATATTTGTTATCTTATTCACTCTTTAATACTTTGCTTGTTAAATGATTAATCTTAATTTATGTTGGTACAATAAGTGCTTGGCACTTTCATAGCCCATAATGTATGGTATAACCGACACTTGAGCTATGAAAGGAACTTGATTTGTTGTTAACATAGGTTATAATCATGAATGCTTGATGAAATTTACAAGTATTAGCATTAATTGAATAAGATGACTAATGTAATCATGCTAACAATCTATAATATGATTGGAACCTCCTTTGTGTGTGGATTTCAATTGAACAATAAGAGTTTATATTATACTTGTTTGACATACCATTAGTGGAACCCCTAACCTTGACATTTGTTATTATTATTGTTTAATCCTTACTTTAATATTTCATCTCAAAGTTCTCATCTTCTTCATCTCTACTACTACTACTACTACTAGTATTATTAGTACTATTATTGTTGTTGTTGTTGTTGTTGTTGTTGTTATTACTATTATTGTTGTTATTGTTGTTGTATTATTGATACTTATAATTTGTACAATAACCTCCCTGTGGTTCTACCTCGGTCTTACCGGGTTATTTATTACTTCGACACTCCTGTACTAGGGAGAAGACATTAATCTTTTAGTCGTGTCAGATATCTCTTTTCTAAGTTTGGTCATCTCTTTATCCTTTCAATTTTAGTTCTTAAATTCAATAATCAATCCTTTCATTTATGTGATACGCTTGCATTTAAAATGAACATTTACCACAAATTAAAGGTATCTTATATTATTACATATATTATTATAAAGCATGCTTTAGTTAAGGAGTTTTGGATACTTCAAGTGCAAAATAATGATATAAAACCTTAATAAAAATAAACTTTTAAGTATTAATCACACCCCCCAATTAGCTTATTACTAGTCCCTAATAATCAAAGTGTTAAAATAGAAAAATACTTTGCAAATTCCACAAAGCAAGGTAGTCATCATTTAACTTCCATTAATCTATCCAGATAAACAAACTCTCATTAAATTTATATATCTGCTCAATACCTCTTAACAAGATATTTATAAACCTTTCTTTTGTGCTTAATGTATCAACACATACACATAATTATAGGCCTTTTCTTGGAAGAAAACAAAATTTTTGTTCTTATATTTAAGGTTAACTTTCTTTGGTTGAGATTATTATTTTTGTCTTTATATATATATATATATAATTTAAAATACCATGTATCTTTAACCCATGTAACGAGCTTTCAGCTAATGACTCCTAGACCAGTTGGTCTTAGGGCATTAGGTGTTAGGATACCTCTACGAGCTTAGTAACTCGGGTCGTAGATACTGATATGTAGATAGTGCAATGTTTGATTCCCTTAAGCTTTTCTCCTTAACCCATGTAACAAGCGTTGGGCTAACAGCTCCCAAGTCAATTGAATTTAGAGTATTACATGTTAAAACACTCCTTCGAGCTTAATTGCTTAGGTTAGGGAGGCTACAAAACCAAACTTATCTATATTTTTATTATTATCATTTTTTCTTTTTCTTTTTTTTTGTTTTTTTTAATTATATACTATCCCTTTTCCTTAGTTGTTACCTTTAGTAAAAGAACATAAATGATTGATTCTTAAAAGTGTATTTTTATCAAGATTTTATATCATTATTTCTCACTTGAACTATCAAGACACAAAGATTACAAGAATGAAGACTTGAACAAATATAAGAAACAACAAAACATAATAATAAAACCAAAAGACACAAAGATTCACAAATGAAGACTTAAACCTAATCTCAGCTTTTTACAACTTTCCTTAGTTGACCAAGTTATGCAACTCATGAAAGGATCAATTACAAGAATGAAAGATTGTAGTTGGTCAATCAATTGTTCAGCAGTAGCAGCAGAGATTATGATTTGTCCTGCAGAAGATGTTTATAATTTGTATTAACCTCCCTATGGTTCGATCCTGGTCTTGCCGGGTTATTTATTACTTCGACACTCCTGCACTTGGGAGATGACATCAGTCTTTTCATCATGTCAATAAATAATGTAATAATCCAATATGCAACCCACAATCATATGTTTAAAGTGTGTGTGTGTGTGTGTGAATTAAGGTTTAAGAATACATGGTAAATAAGTATATGAGCAGAATTAAGTGATAACAATGCGAAAGTTTGTAAATCTGAATATTTCAAGAAGTATTATGATAGACTTTGTTACGAATGATTACTAGGATGCGTCTCAGGAGTCATAAAAAGTTCTCCTTACTCTGCCATCATAGTAACAACAATTTTGCACATGCTTTATGAAATAGAAAACACAGTTTGTTTATTTAGCTATTACCCACTCCCCTCAACTAAAACTAGATATTGTCCTCATTGTTTAAAGGTAGAAAGATAGAGTATAGAAGATATCACCTGAAATAACAAACACTAACAAACCCGAAACACACTGAAACAAATATAAGAAACAACAAAACATAATAATAAAACCAAAAGACACAACGATTCACAACTCATGGAAGGATCAATTACAAGAATGAAAGATTGTAGTTGGTCAATCAATTGTTCAGCAGTAGCAGCAGAGATTATGATTTGTCCTGCAGAAGATGTTAGAAATTCTTGTTCCACGGCATGATCAAGAAAAGACAACTACTTATCATAATAACCATTAACATTTAACAAACCTATGGGTTTTTGGTGAATGTGTAGTTGAGCCCAAGAGAAAATATGAAAGATCTCTTCCAATGTGCTTAGACCACCTAGTAAAGCAATGAAAGCATCAACATGGTTAAACATTGCATTCATTCGAGCTGACATTGAGGAGACCTGAAGTTCCTCTCCAATTGTTTTTCCAATGATGTCCCCTGGTGTTAAAGCTTCGGGGACGACCCCCAAAACTTGACTACCACCTAAAAATACAGCTATTGACACATTCCTATTAACCCAAGACTGCCTCCCCTATACACTAAATGAATCTTTCTCTTAGCTAGCACTTGACCAATATGATTTGCTGATTCTAAAAACTCCTTTTCTTTCCTAGGACTAGATCCACCCAAAACACAAATATTTCTTATATGATGACTTGAGAAACTTGCCATTTCTACACACTTCTGTATTTGTTGAATGTATGGGTTGAGTAGAATTAAAGGGAAGGAAGAGATGATTTTATAGATGAGAAATTAGAAAGGCAATCATACCACTTATATGTAGGCCAGCTAGAGTCTCACTCTATCTCTCTCTCTCTCTATTTATTTATTTGTTTACTTTTGAAAAAGCATATATATGTATAGGTAGTTGTGATTGTGGCTCACATCTTCCCTTGGTTTTACGTCCAAGAATGGCTTAAACACCCTCTATGTGTCGGGGATAGGCTTCCCATCCAATTTTCTTAAAAACTGGCAAACAAGGTCTTTTTTAGTCAAATTTCCAAGACTAAGTCAATCATGTTCTTTATGAAATAATGGTCATATATCATGAATTGTACGATGCACATCTCTACTAAGATGCGTTTCAAGAGTCAATAGAAGATTATCTAAAGACTCCTTGCTCAAACCATCCTTAATGAATTGTATTTTATCTTCACGATTTATAGATACCATTCCTAAAGAACGACATTGTGCATTAGAAGTCCATCTAGCACATCGATGACAGACTTTCAATTGTTTTGCATGACTTTTCTTTGTAAAAGTGCTTTTACCTATTCCAGGCATATATGAAATGAAGGAGTTAGAGGACTCACCTGATAATCGGACCTTTGCTTCAATCAACCAACGAATATATTTAGGAATTTGATGATTCATTAACAATCTCAATTTTGTACATCTAGCATGGTAAATTTTTGTAATCGCATTCTAAGGCAGAGCAGGAAAATACTTTTTCAATTTTTCAAGATTAGTGTCCATTTTCAAATGAGAATTGGAAGAGAGATTCAAAGAATTGTATAAATATATACATAGATATCAGTTATTGTAGGAAACTAAAAAAACCGACTTAAGTCATGAAGTACCATTATCTGGCATTTGACCGAGGTGAGAGAAACTAGCAAAAATCACTAAAAAAAACACAAAAACTATGTGAGAAAAATAAAATAATCAACCTTTATCTACAAGATCATTCCAACCAGTTGATTCATTTTCACTAGGAAAATTATCAAAGAAAGCTTTCAAACGAAGTCCATTTTCCTTAAAAACATTGTCATTCATTGAATTCTCAATATCACAGGCCCTATAAGGATTGCTCCATCTTAATCTTAGCTTTCTAAGGAATGCATAGAGTTGAGAATTATAAAACAAAACTTTTTAACCAGTATCAGCTTTTCGACAATTTTTATAAGTTTTGCAGAATGCATACGTGTCCTTGAACATGGTGGGCCAATAAAATCCATTTTGAAAGATTTTTGCAGCTATCTTTTTTGACAAAAAATAACATTCACATGCTTCAGAATGACAAAGTTTAATGACACTGCTTACCTTATTATCGGGAATGAATCTTTGAAATATTTGATCAGGATAATATTTGAATATGTTAGGGTCATCACAATAAAGTTCTTCACTTTGTTCAAAAACTTTTCTTTGTCTTGGGCACTCCAATCAGTTGGCAAATCTCCCAAAGCAAGAACATTGATATTTTTATCATACCAATGCATTGGACTAAGAGGAAAGTAATCATCGATTGATGTGATGTTAGATGTCCAATTTGTTATCACTTTTGACAAAAGATCCGCATTAACATTTTCGGTGTGTTTTGCATCTGTGATTTCTTTTTTAGAATAAATCATTTGCAAATGTTTAGATTCATCTAACTCATTTTTACTTAAAGTAGATTCAAGTTGATCATACACTAATTCGTCAATATGATCTACTTCTTGTAAATCATTATCATCTCCAGGTTGCTTGCAAATGTTGAAAATATTCATCTCGAATGTCATGTTTCCAAGTGATACCTTCATCAGTCCATTCCTATAATTAATTAATGCGTTAGAAGTTGCGAGAAACGAACGTCCTAAAATAACAAGAAATGAATTGCATGCTTCAACAGGTTGTGTGTCCAAGACAACAAAATCCACAAGATAAATGAATTTATCAACTTGTAGTAACACATCTTCAAGTATTCCTCTAGGCACTATTATAAATCTATTGGCAAGTAAAAGAGATATAGAAATTGGTTTTAACTCACCTAGATTGAGACTCTGAAAAACTGAATATGGAAGTAAATTCACACTAGCACCAAGATCAAGTAAGGCTCTTTCAATTTTATGCTCTCCAATAAAGCAAGAAATTGTAGGACAACCAGGGTCTTTATATTTCAAAGCATTATTGTTATGAAGAATAGCACTTACTTGTTCGGCTAGAAAGGCTTTCTTTTTCACATTTAGTTTCCTCTTCATAGTGCATAGATCTTTCAAAAATTTAGCATAGGAAGGAATCCGTTTAATAGCATCCAGCAAAGGTATATTGATTCTTACCTGTTTGAAAATTTCAAAGATTTCAGAGTTGTGATTGACTTTCCTTCGTTTGGTCATGACTTGAGGAAATGGAAGTGCTGGTGGAGAATTAGTCTTTTCTTTGCAATTTTCAGATTCAACCCCTTCCTTACCCTCAAAGATTGACTCATCATCTTTCTTATAAGGTTCAAGAGAGGGTTTTTCAATAACCTTACCACTGCGAAGAGTAGTGACTGATTTGACTTGATCCATGTGTTGGCTTCTGGAACTACTTGTATTTGTATTATATTACCCCTTGGGATTTTGTTGTGGTTGAGATGGAAACTTACCTTTCTCTTGGAAACTGAGAGCAAATGTTAATTTTGCAAGAGTATCTTTAAAATCTGTCATGTTTTGAGCAAGTTGAGTATTGATTGTCTCTTGCTTTTCAATGAATGCATGTAATGTTTCCTCAAGATTTCTTCTAGAAGGTGGAGCATAAGGAGGTGCATATCCATGAGAATTTTAGAAATTATGGTGTGCTTGAAATGGTGGTTGTGAAGTTTGTGCATCACTCTTCCAACTAAAATTTGGATGATTTCTCCAACCAGGGTTGTATGTTTGTGAGTATGGGTTATGGTTGGCCCTTTGAAAGCTGTTTAAAGCATGGGCTTGTTCATTGAGACATTCCTTAAAAGAAGGCAAGGTTGGACAGTTATCGGTTGAGTGTTCATTTGTTTCACATATTTGACATGCAATGTTTTCAACAGATTTTAATT
>SRLM01001866.1:0-22404 GCA_015708895.1 Populus ilicifolia | reverse complement strand
ATTTTATAGCCATGTTTTAGCTTTATCTTTTAATGAAAAAGGAAAAAGCTTTAATCTGATGGTATTCATGCTACAATTTAGATTATTATATGTGTTGCAGACCTCCTCAAATTCCCTTAAATGCAAGTATGGATTTTCCAATTCTGAACCATAAAAAAAAGGTAAAAGTTGAATAATGTCTGGCTTAAAATTAAAATAAGATGCATCGGGAGGAAAAACTATGCATGATGGTGCACTTGTTCTTGTTGGATTCATATGGTCTCTAAGTGTTCTAGCACGGTTATTCTCATTATGAAGTGATTGATTATCTTCTTCAACCATATTTTCTAAAAATGATGAGGATATCCTACAAAGTCTACCACTTGATGTACGTGACCACACTCTCATGCACGTGTAGGAATAGAATAAATGGAAAAAGAAAACAAAAGAAGAAGAAATAAGAAAAAAGAAACAAAGTTATATACAAGAAAAGTGAAAAGAGAAAATAAAATCAATATTATAATTTATACAAAACTTACCTCCCCGGCAACGGCACCAAAAACTTGACACGATGAAAAGATTGATATCTTCTTCCAAGTGCAGGAGTGTCGAAGTAATAAATAATTCGGCAAGACCGGGGTCGAATCACAAGGAGGTTAATTGTACAAATTATAGACAACAATTATAAACAACATCAATAGTAGTAGTAATAATAATAATAATAGTAATAATAATAATAACAATAATAATAATAATAAGAATAATAATACTACTAGTAGTAGTAATAATAATAGTAAAGAAAAAGAAGGAGAAGAAGAAAAAAAAGATGAGAACTTTGAGATGAAATATTAATGTAAAGATTAAACAATGATAATAACAAATATCAAGGTTAGAGATTCCACTAATGGTATGTCAAATAAGTATAATATAAACTCTTATTATTCAATTGCAAACCACACATAAAGGAGATTCCAATCAGATTATAAATTGTTAACATGATTACATTAGTCATCTTATTCGATTAATGTTAATACTTGTAAATCTCGTCAAGCATTCATGATTATAACTTCTGTTAACAACAAATCAAGTTCCTTTCATAGCTCAGGTGTCGGTTACACCATACAGTATGGGCTATAAAAGAGTCAAGCATTTGTTGTATCAACTGTTATACAACATAAATCAAGATAAATCATTTAACAAGCAAAGTATTAAAAAGTGAACAAGATAACAAATATAAAACATGTTAGTATCAAACATTAAAGTCCATATTAAGTTTATACTATACTTATTCTTACACCATTAGTGTAACCTTTTCACCTTGACATAATCAACTTAGCTAGACATAATGAAAGAAAGAAAAATAGATAAACAAAATAAGAACATAAAAGTTAATTAAGTAAGAGAAAGAAAATAAAAGCCATAAACATAATATTAATGGAAGCAAAGCATAAACATTACAAAAAATACAAAGAGAGAAAGTAAGAGCATGATCTTGATTTGGACACCAAGATGCCTAAATACATGGCAAATGCCTCCTTTTATAGGCCAAAATTGGGAACTATTGATTTGATGACTAATTGATGAGTAGATAGCCAACCCTTGACTTGGTGACAATCTTTATCTTCTCTTGTCTGCCCAAAACATCATTGATGACATCAAAATTAAAGCTATTTGAAAACATGAAAGTTCTAGGAAATTGTCTCAACTTTCTTGTGTAAAACATTCAGCTCATTTCGACTTCTAGAACTCCAGATATGGCCAAAATACTGAATAGTGCTCGGGCTGGAGGACAGATTCGGGCTTCTTTGTTGTTGCAACAATTTGGACTTGAAAATGGCTTTTTTAGATCTTGGGCTCCATATGAAAGTTGTAGGCCTATGTCTTACCTTTCCATTCATATAAAATAGACCTAAATCTAAGATCTATAGCTGCAGATATAACCCAATTACCAAATAGTGTTCCGGTTTAGATTGCACCGACATCTTTTTTCTAAGTTTGATCATCTCTTTGCCTTTGCAATTGAAGTTCTTAAAGTCATCAATCAATCCTTTCATTTATGTGATAGGCCTGCATTTAAAATGGATATTTACCACAAATTAAAGATATCTTATATTATTAGATAGATTATTATAAAACGTACTTTAGTTAAGGATTTATTGATACTTCAAGTGCAAAATGATGATATAAAACCATGATAAAAATGCACTCTTGAGTACTAATCAATGAACATTTACCATAAATTAAAGGTATCTTTATGGTATCATACTTGTTATTATAAAACATGTTTTAGTTAACAAGTTA
Source organism: Populus ilicifolia (assembly GCA_015708895.1). Classification (NCBI taxonomy): domain Eukaryota; kingdom Viridiplantae; phylum Streptophyta; class Magnoliopsida; order Malpighiales; family Salicaceae; genus Populus; species Populus ilicifolia. Next base: position 20,124 of record SRLM01001866.1, on the reverse strand, counting down.
TTGATACTTCAAGTACAAAATGATGATATAAAACCTCGATAAAAATATACTTTTAAGCATTAATCACACCTTTCCAACAATTTATCACTAGTCCCTAGTAATCAAAGTGTTAGAAAAAACAATTTGTAAATTCCATAAAGCAAGGCATTCATCATTCAACCTCCATTAATATATTCAAAATAAACAAAATCTCTTCAAATTTATATATCTACTTAATATCTCTTAAACAAAATATTAATAAACCTTTCTTTTATGCTCAATACATCAACAAATAGTTATGGGGCTTTACTTGAAAGAAAAAAATTTTTTTGTTGTAATGTTTAAGGTTAACGTCCTTGGGTTGAAATTATAATCTTTTTCTTCATTTTTTTTCTTTTTTTATTAATATACATATAACTTAAAATCACAATGCATTTTTAACCGATATAACAAGTTCTCGCCTATGACTCCCAAACCACTTGGTCTTAGGGCATTAGGTATTGAAACACCCTTATAAGTTTAGTAACTCAAGGGCATTAGGTATTGAAACACCCTTATAAGTTTAGTAACTCAAGTTGTAGATACTGATACATAGCTAGTGCAATGTTTAATTCCTTTACCTTGTTATCTTTTAAAAAAGAATATAAATAATGTAATAATCTAATATGCAACCTATAATCATATGTGAAAGTGTGTGTGTGAAAATAAAGATTAAAGGAGTATATGAGTAAAATTAATTGATAACAATGCGAGAGTTTGTAAACCTGAATATTTGAAGAAGTATTATGAGAAAGCTAGTTAAGAATGTTTAATAAGATGTGTCTCAAGAGTCATTTTAACAAAAGAACTCATTTACTCTATCATCCTAGTAACAACCGTTTTGCAATTGGTTCATAAAATAGAAAACAAAGTTAGCTTTTTTCTTTTAATATCAACTACTACCCACTCCCCTCAACCAAAACAAAACATTGTCCTCAATGTTATAAGATACAAAGATAGAGTATAGAAGGCATCACTTAAAATAACGAATACTGACAAACCTGAAATACACTTAAACAAATATAAGAAACAACAAAACACAATAATAAAATCAAAAGACATAAAGATTCACAAAGAAAGGCTCAATCTAGTCTAAGCTTTTTAGGGCTTTCCTTGGATGACCAATTTATATGACTGATGGGGGTCTTAATTATAGAAATGAAATATTGTAGTTGGTCAATCAATTGTTTAGTAGTAGCAGTAAAGATTATGATTTGTCATGCCAAAGATATTATAAATTCCTGTTCTACAGCATGATCAAGAAAAGACAACTTATCATAATAACCATTAACATTTAACAAACCTATGGGTTTATGGTAATGTGCAGTTAAGCCCAAGAGAAAATATAAAAGATCCCTTTTAATGTGCCCAGGCCACCTGGTAAGGCAATAAAGACATCAATATGGTTAAACATTGCATTCATTCGAGCAGACATTATGGAGACCCGTAGTTCTTCTCCAATTATTTTTTCAATAATATCCCCTTATGCTAAAGCTTTAAGGATGAACCCTAAAACTTACAACTATTGACACACCTCTCATTAACCCAAGACTGGCTCCACAGTACACTAAATGAATCTTTCTCTCAGCTAGTTGACATAACTAAAAGATTGATATCTTCTCCCAAGTGCAGGAGTGTCGAAGAAATAAATAACCTAATAAGACTAGGGTCAAACCATACGGAGGTTAATTGTATAAATTATAGATAACAATAATACAACAACAATAGTAAAAACAATAATAGTAGTAGTAGTACTATTAGTAGTATTAATAATAATAAAGAAGAAGAAGTTGATGAGATCTTTAAGATGAAAGATTAATGTAAGAATTAAACAATGTTAACAACAAATATCAAGGTTAGAGGATCCACTAATGGTATGTCAAACAAATACAGTATAAACACTTATTATTCAATTGAAAACCACACATAAAAAGGGTTCCAATAAAATTATAAATTATTAACATGATTACATTAGTTATCATATTTCATTAATGCTAAAACTTGTAAATCTCGTTAGGTATTCATGATTATAATTTATTTTAACAACAAATCAAGTTCCTTTCATAGCTCAATTATTCATTATAGCATACAGTATAGGCTATGAAAGTGTCAAGCATTTGTTGTACCAAGTGTTATATAACATAAATCTAGGTTAGTCATTTAACAAGCAAAGTATTAAAAAAGTAAACAAGATAACAAATACAAAACATGTTAGCATCAAATATTAAAGTCCATGTTAAGTTTACACTATATTTATTCTTATACCATTAGTGTAACCTTTTCACCTTGACATAATAAACTTAGCTAAACATAATAAAAGAGAGAAATATAAATAAACAAGATAAGAACATAAATAAGATAAAAGTTAACTAAGAAAAGGAAAGGAATTGAAAGGCATAAACAAGATATAAAGAGAGAAAGCAAGAGTATGATCTTGATCTGGAGACCAAGATGCCTAAATGTATGGAAAATGCCTTTTTTTATACGCCAAAATTAAGAACTATTGATTTGATGACTAATTGATGAGTGGGTGGCCAACTCTTGACTTGGTGACAATCCTTATTTTCTTTTGTCTACTCTAAATGTCATTGACAACATCAGAATTGAAACTACTTAAAATTATAAAAGTTGTAGGAAATTCTCTTAGATTTTTAAGAGAAAAAATGGAAGTCATTTGGACTTCTAGAACTCCAAATATAGGCGAAAAACTTAACAGTATTTGGGCTATAGGGTAGATTCAAACTTCTTTATTGTTGTTATAATTTGGACTTGAAAATGGTCTTATTAAATCTTGGGCTCTATATGAAAGTTGTAGGCCTATATTTTACCTTTCCATCCATATAAAGTAGACCTAAATATGAGATCTACAACTCCAGATATAACCCAATTACTGAATAGTGTTTTCTTTGGACTACATCGACATCTCTTTTCTAAGTTTGACCATCTCTTTGTCCTTTCAATTTCAATTCTTAAACTCATCAATCAATCCTTTTATTTATGTGATAGGCCTGTATTTAATATAAACATTTACCATAAATTAAAGGTATCTTATATTATTAGATATGTTATTATAAAACATGCTTTAGTTAAAGAGTTATTGATACTTCAAGTGCAAAATAATAATATAAAACTTTGGTGACTCTAAAAACTCCTTTCTTTCCCTTATGTAAAGCTTTGGGGATGACCCTCAAAACTTGACTACACACTAAAAATACAGCTATTGACACACCTTTCATTAACCCTAGACTGCCTTTCCTATATACTAAATTAATCTTTCTCTCAACTAGCACCTGACCAAGATGATTTGCTGATTTTAAAAACTCCTTTTCTTTCTCAGGACTAGATCCATAAAAAAACACAAATATTTCTTACGTGATAACCTGAGAAACTTGTCATTTCTATACACTTTTATATTTGTTAAATGTATGGGTTGAGTAGAATTAAAGGGAAGGATGAGAGGATTTTATAGAAAAGAAATTGAAAAGGTAACCATACCACTTATATGTAGGCTAGCTAGAGTCTCACACACATACTTTCTCTTTTTATTTATTTATTTATTTTTAAAAAGCATATGCATGTACAGATAGTTGTGATTATGACTTACATCTTCTATTGGTTTAACTTTCAAAAAAGACTTAAATGCTCTCTATAAGTTAGGGATAGGTTTCCTATCTAATTTTCTTAAAAATTGGCAAATATGATTTTTTTTAGTCAGATTACTAATATTAAGTCGATTATATTCTTTATGCAAATAGGGCCATCAAGGATGAATTGCACGATACATATTTCTACTAGGATCCATCTCAAGAGTTAATAGAAGATTATTTAAATACTCCTTACTCAGGTGATCATTAATAAATTGTATTTTATCTTCACGGTTTATAGATACCATTCATAAAGAACAACATTATATATTACAAGTGCATCTGACACTTCGATTAGAGAGTTTTAGTCATTTTGCATGATGTTTTTTTGCAAAAATGCTTTTACCCGATCCAGGTATGTGTGAAATGAAGGAATTAGAGGAATCACCTGATAATCGGACCTTTACTTCAATCAGCAAACAAATATTTTTAGAAATTCATGATTCATTAACAACCTCAATCTTGCACATCTACCATGGTAAATTTTTGTAATCATATTCTAAGGTAGAGCAGGAAAATACTTTTTTAATTTTTCAAGAGTGGTGTCCATTTCAAATGAGAATTGGAGGAGAGATTCATAGAAAGGGAAAAGATTAAAGAATTGCACAAAATATATACACAAATATCAGTTATTATAGGAAATTGAAAGAATTGACTTAAGTCATAAAGTACCATTATTTTCCATTTGACTAGGGTAAGAGAAATTAGCAAAAAAAATCACAGAAGAAAAGAAACACAAAAAAAATGTGAGGAAAAAAATCAATCTTTATATACAAAATCACCCAACTCGATAGAATTATTTTCAATTAAAAAATTATCAATGTACACTTTCAAACGACGTTCATTTACCTTGAAAATTTTATCATTCTTTGGATTCTTAATATCATAAACCCCATATCGATATATATGTTTCACAATAAATGGATCACTCCTTCTTGATCTAAGTTTTCCAAGAAATAAATGGAGTCTAAAATTATAAAGTAAGATTTTTTTACCAACATTGAATGTTTTTTCCAATATTTTTTTAATCATAAAACTCTTTGATTCTTACTTTATGAATTCTTGAATTTTCATATTCATCATTTCTTATTTCATCAAGCTCATTTATTTGTAATTTTTGTAGTTGACTATCATCATCAAAGTTTGAATTGAAAGCTTTAATAGCCAAATAATCTTTATGTTCAAGTTCCACAGGCAAGTGACAAGGTTTTTTATAGACTAGTCTATAAGGTAACATACCTAATGATGTTTTATAAGCATTTTGATAAACCTAAAATGCATCATTAAGTCTTAAAGACCAGTTTTTCCTATTAGGGTTCACTCTTTTCTCCAAGTTCTGTTTAATCTCCCTATTAACAAGCTCTACTTGTCCACTTGTTTAAGGGTGATAAAGGGTGGAAACTTTATATGTGATTCCGTATTTTTTTACTAAAGACTCAAATGACTTGTTGTAGAAATGTCTTCCACCATCACTTATTATGGCTCGAGGGATTCCAAATCGACTCAAGATATTTTCTTTCGAAAACTTTATTACTGTTTTGTGATCATTGTTTTGACTTAAAATTGCCTCTATCCATTTTGAAACATAATCTACTACGACTAATATGTAGAAGAAATCAAATAATAGAGAAAATAGACCCATGAAATCTATACCCTAACAATCAAAGATCTCAATGACAAGAATAGAATTTAAAGGCATCATATGATGTTTTGAAATAGATCCTAACTTTTGACAATTTTCACAAGTATTGCAGAATGCATGTGAGTTCTTCAATATGATGGGCTAGTGAAATCCACTTTGTATGATTTTTGCAATTTTCTTTCTTGATGAGAAATGGCCCCCACATGCCTCAAAATAATAAAATTTAATGACACTACTTACCTTATTGTCGGGAATGCTTCTTCATAATATTTGATTAGGATAATAATTAAATAAATATGGGTCATCCTAATGAAAGTTCTTCAATTTGTTCAAAACCTTTCTTTTATCTTGGGTACTCCAATAAGATGGCAATTGTCCTGAACCAAGAAAATTAATAATATTAGTAAACCAAGGTAATGTAGAAATAAAAAGTATAGATTTATAAAAAAAAGTAGTCATCGATTAGTGTGATGTCAGTTTTCAAATCTGTTGTCAATCTTGACAAATGATTTGCGACAATATTTTTAATGTCTTTCTTGTCTTTGATTGTGATATCAAATTTTTAAAGTAACAAAATCCACAACACCAATCTAGCCTTAGAATTTTTCTTAGAAAGAAGATATTTCAATGTTGCATGATCACTAAAAACAACAACAACTGAGCTAATAAGATAAGACCTGAATTTTTCACATGCAAATACTACTACAAGTAATTCTTTTTCTATGTTGATGTAATTCATTTGAACAAGTTTTACTTGCATAGTAAATCACATAAGGTTTCTTATCTTTTTTCATCCCAAAACAGCACTCACAACATAATCACTAGCATCACACATTATTTCAAAAGGTAATGACCAATCAGGAGGTGGAATGATAGGAGCACAAGTAAGCAAGTTTTTAAGTTTAACAAAGGCTTCTTCATAACATTTAGTCCATTTAAAAATATTATCTTTCTTAGAAGGTTACTTAAGGGTTTATATATTATGCTAAAATCCTTGGTGAATGTTTTATAAAAACTAGCATATCATAAGAATGATTTAATATCTTTAATAGATTTTAGTGTTGGCAAGTTAGCAATTAACTTGATTTTAGATTTGTCAACCTCAATTCCTTTTGATAAAACAATATGACCAAGAACAATGTCGTTTGTTACCATAAAGTGATATTTTTCCCAATTCAGTACAAGATTCTTCTCTTCACACCTGCTCAAAACCTTTTCTAAGTTAGTCAAATAATCATGAAATTAATTGCCAAAAACAGAAAAATTATCCATAAAAATCTCAAGAAAATGTTCAACCATATTGCTAAATATACTATGTATGCATCTTTGAAATGTGGTTATGCATTATATAATCCAAAAGGCATCCTTCGATATACCAAGGTACTAAAAAGACATGTGAAAGTAGTGTTCTCTTGATCTTCCAATGTAATTTCAATTTGATTGTAACCTAAATAGCCATCTAGGAAATAATAAAATTCATAGTCTGCTGATTAGTGCTCAAAAGTGCATTTTATCATGGTTTTATATCATCATTTTGCACTTGAAGTATCAATAACTCTTTAACTAAAGTACGTTTTTTAATAATCTATCTAATAATATAAGATACCTTTAATTTATGTTAAATGTCCATTTTAAATGCAGGCCTATGATATAAATGAAAGGATTGATTGATGACTTTAAGAACTTCAATTGCAAAGGCAAAGAGATGATCAAACTTAGAAAAGAGATGTCGGTGCAATCCAAACCGGAACACTGTTTGGTAATTGGGTCATCTCTAGAGTTATAGAAGTCCAAATAAGCTGAATTTTTTACACAAGATAGCTGAGACAATTGCCTACAACTTTCACGTTTTCAAGTGGCTCCAATTTTGACATTATCAATGACGTTTTGGGCAGACAAGAGAAGATAAGGATTGTCACCAAGTCAAGAGTTGACCACCCACTTATTAATTAGTCATCAAATCAATAGTTCCCAATTTTGGCCTATAAAAGGAGGCATTTGCCATGCATTTAGGCATCTTGGTGTCCAGATCAAGATCATACTCTTCCTTTCTCTCTTTGATTTTTTGTAATGTTTATGCTTTGCTTCAATTAATATTATGTTTATGCCTTTCATTTCCTTTCCTTTACTTAGTTAACTTTTATGTTCTTATTTTGTTTATCTATTTTTTTTTCTTTCATTATGTCTAGCTAAGTTAATTATGTCCAGGTGAAAAGGTTACACTAATGGTGTAAGAATAAGTATAATGTAAATTTAATATGGACTTTAATGTTTGATACTAACATGTTTTATATTTGTTATCTTGTTCACTTTTTAATACTTTGCTTGTTAAATGACTAATCTTGATTTATGTTGTATAACATTTGGTACAACAAATGCTTGGCACTTTCATAGCCTATACTGTAAGGTATAACCGACACCTGAGCTATGAAAGGAGCTTGATTTGTTGTTAACATAAGTTATAATCGTGAATGCTTGATGAAATTTACAAGTATTAGCATTAATTGAATAAAATGACTAATGTAATCATGTTAACAATTTATAATCTGATTGGAACCTCCTTTATGTGTCGTTTCCAATTGAATAATAAGAGTTTATATTATACTTGTTTGACATATCATTAGTGGAATCTCTAACATTGACATTTGTTATTATCATTGTTTAATCCTTACTTTAATATTTCATCTTAAAGTTCTTATCTTCTTCTTCTTCTTTATTATTACTACTATTATTATCATTATTATTATTGTTGTTGTTATTACTACTATAGTTGTTATTGTTGTTATTATTATTGTTGTTGTTGTATTATTGTTATATATAATTTGTACAATAACCTCCCTGTGGTTCGACCCCGGTCTTGCCGGGTTATTTATTACTTCGACACTCCTGCACTTGGGAGAAGATTTCAATCTTTTCGTCATGTCAAGTTTTTGGCGTCGTTGCTGGAGAGGTAAGTTTTGTATAAATTATAATATTTATTTTATTTTCTCTTTTGCTTGCCGATAGATCTGTAAAAGTGCCTAGAGAAATAATTAAAGATGTGTTAGTACAAGTCGATAAATTCATTTATCCTGTGGATTTTGTTGTCTTGGACACACCACCTATTGAGGCATGTAATTCATTTCCTGTTATTTTAGGACATCCATTTCTTGCAACTTCTAACACATTGATTAATTATAGGAATGGACTGATGAAGCTATCATTTGGAAACATGACATTGGAGATGAGTATTTTCAACATTTGCAAGCAACCTAGAGATGATAATGATTTACAAGAAGTGGACTTTACTGAAAAATTAATTCATGATCAATTGCCAACCACTTCTAGTGAAATTGAGATTGATGAATCTAATGATTTGCAAATGATTTATTTTNAATTTCTTGCTTTATTGGAGAGCATAAAATTGAAAGAGCCTTACTTGATCTTGGTGCTAGTGTGAATTTACTTCCATATTCAGTTTTTCAGAGTCTCAATCTAGGTGAGTTAAAACCAACTTCTATAACTCTTTTACTTGCTGATAGATCTGTAAAAGTGCCTAGAGAAATAATTAAAGATGTGTTAGTACAAGTCGATAAATTCATTTATCCTGTGGATTTTGTTGTCTTGGACACACCACCTATTGAGGCATGTAATTCATTTCCTGTTATTTTAGGACATCCATTTCTTGCAACTTCTAACACATTGATTAATTATAGGAATGGACTGATGAAGCTATCATTTGGAAACATGACATTGGAGATGAGTATTTTCAACATTTGCAAGCAACCTAGAGATGATAATGATTTACAAGAAGTGGACTTTACTGAAAAATTAATTCATGATCAATTGCCAACCACTTCTAGTGAAATTGAGATTGATGAATCTAATGATTTGCAAATGATTTATTTTTAGGAAGAATCAAAGACAAGTAATTGGAGGCCACAAATTGAGGAATTGCCACCACGATCAATTAAATCCATACCTTCAAGTGTTCAACCACCCAAACTTGATTTGAAACCATTGCCATCCAATCTTAAATACTTATTTTTGGGAGAAAATGAAACTTTTCCGGTAATAATCTCTTCTAAACTTAATGCACATCAAGAAGGTAAGTTATTACAAATTCTGAAAAAGCACAAAAATACATTGGGATGGACCAAAGTTGATATAAAAGGAATTAGTCCTTTGATTTGTACACACAGAATTTATTTAGAGGAAATGGTAAACCCTCTAGAGAAATGCAACGAAGGCTAAATCCTAATATGAAAGAAGTAGTGAAAAATGAAGTCATTAAGCTTCTAGATAATGACATCATTTATCCTATTTCTGACAGCAAATGGGTAAGTCCTACCCAAGTTGTACCCAAGAAGTCTGGAGTCACTGTGATAACAAATGAGAACAATGAGTTAATTCCCACTAGAACTGTTACTGGTTGGCGCATGTGCATTGACTATAGGAAACTTAATTCAATGACTAGAAAAGATCATTTTCCATTACCTTTCATGGATCAAATCCTAGAAAGAGTTGCAGGTCATGAATTTTATTGTTTCCTAGATGGCTATTCGGGTTACAATCAAATTGAAATTGCATTGGAAGATCAAGAGAAGACTACTTTCACATGTCCATTTGGTACTTTTGCATATCGAAGGATGCCTTTTGGATTATGTAATGCACCAGCCACATTTCAAAGATGCATGCTTAGTATATTTAGTGATATGGTTGAAAATTTTCTTGAGATTTTCATGGATGATTTTTCTGTTTTTGGCGATTCATTTGATGATTGTTTGACTAACTTAGAAAAGGTTTTGGCTAGGAGTGAAGAGATGAATCTTGTGCTGAATTGGGAAAAATGTCACTTTATAGTAACAAACGGCATTGTACTTAGTCACATTGTTTCATCAAAAGGAATTGTGGTTGACAAATCTAAAATCGAGTTAATTGCAAACTTGCCAACACCTAAATCTATTAAATATGTTAGATCATTCTTGGGACATGCTAGTTTTTATAGAAGGTTCATCAAAGATTTTAGCGTAATATCTAAGCCCTTAAGTAACCTTTTAACAAAGGATAATATTTTTGAATGGACTTAACATTGTGAAAAAGCCTTTGTTAAACTTAAAAACTTGCTTACTTGTGCTCCTGTCATTCAACCTCCTGATTGGTCATTACCTTTCGAAATAATGTGTGATGCTAGTGATTATGTCGTAGGTACGGTTTTGGGACAAAGAAAAGATAAGAAACCTTATGTAATTTACTATGCAAGTAAAACTTTAAATAATGCTCAAATGAATTATACCACCACTGAAAAAGAATTAATTGCTGTAGTATTTGCATGTGCAAAATTTAGGTCTTATCTTGTTGGCTCACTTGTTGTAGTTTTTAGTGATCATGCAGCATTGAAATATCTTCTTTCTAAGAAAGATTTTAAGACTAGATTGGTGCGGTGGATTTTGTTACTTCAAGAATTTGATATTACAATCAAAGATAAGAAAGGCAACAAAAATATTATCGCAGATCACTTGTCAAGATTGGCAACAGATTCAAAAACTGACATCACACCAATCGATGACTATTTTCCCGATGAATCTTTATTTTCTGTCTCTACAATGCCTTGGTTTGCTAATATTGTCAATTTTCTTGTTTCAGGACAATTGCCAACTCATTGGAGCACCCAAGATAAAAGAAAGTTCTTGAACGAAGTGAAGAACTTTTATTGGGATGACCCTTATTTATTCAAATATTGTCCTGATCAAATATTTCGAAGATGCATTCCTGACAATGAGGTAAGTAGTGTCATTAAATTTGGTCATTCTAAGGCATGTGGGGGTCATTTCTCATCAAGAAAGACAACTGCAAAAATCTTACAAAGTGGATTTTATTGGCCCACCATGTTCAAAGACTCACATGCATTCTGCAAGTCTTGTGAAAATTGTTAAAAGTTGGGATCAATTTCAAAACGTCACATAATGCCTTTAAATCCTATTCTTGTCATTGAGATCTTTGACTATTAGGGTATAGATTTCATGGGTCCATTTCCTCCATCATTTGGTTTCTTGTACATATTAGTCGCAGTAGATTATGTTTCAAAATGGATGGAGGCAATTCCAAGTCGAAACAATGATCACAAAATAGTGATAAAGTTTTTGAAAGAAAATATTTTGAGATGATTTGGAGTCCTTGGAGCCATAATAAGTGATGGTGGAACACATTTCTGCCATAAGTCATTTGAGTCTTTAATGAAAAAATATGGAATCACACACAAAGTTGTCACCCCTTATCACCCTCAAACAAGTGAATAAGTAGAGCTTGCTAATAGGGAGATCAAACACATTTTGGAGAAAACAGTGAACCCTAATAGGAAAGATTGGTTTTTAAGACTTAATGATGCACTTTGGGCTTATCAAACTGCTTATAAAACATCATTAGGTATGTCACCTTATAGACTAGTCTGTGGAAAACCTTGTCACTTGCCTGTGGAACTTGAACATAAAGCTTATTGGGCTATTAAAGCTTTCAATTTAAATTTGGATGATGCTAGTCACCTGCGAAAGTTACGAATAAATGAGCTTGAGGAAATAAGAAATGATGCATATGAAAATTCAAGAATTCATAAAGCAAGAATCAAAGAGTTTCATGACAAGAATATACTGAGAAAAACATTCAATATTGGTCAAAAAGTCGTGCTTTATAATTCTCGACTGTATTTATTTCCTGGAAAATTAGGATCAAGATGGAGTGGTCCTTTTGTTGTGAAACATGTGTATCCATATGGGGCCTACGACATCGAGAATCCAAAGAATGACAATGTTTTCAAGGTAAATGGACAACGTCTGAAAGATTATTTTGATAATTTTTTAGTTGAACACGACTCTATTGAATTGGATGATCCTGTATATAAAGATTGATTATTATTATTCTCTTTTTGAGTGATTTTTTGCTAGTTTCTCTTACCCCGGTCAAATGACGGATAACACTACTCTGTGACTTAAGTCAGTTATTTTAGTTTCCCATAATAACTGATATTTGTATATACATTTGTGCAATTCTTTGAGTCTCTTTTCCAATTGTCATTTGAAAATGGACACTAATCTTGCAAAATTGAAAAAGTATTTTCCCGCTCTGCCTCAAAATGCGATTACAAAAATTTACCGTGCTAGATGTGCAAGATTGAGATTGTTAATGAATCATGGAATTCCTGAAGATAGTTGCTGGTTGATTGAAGCAAGAGTCCGATTATCAGGTGAGTCCTCTAACTCCTTTATTTCACACATGCCTGGAACAGGTAAAAGCACTTTTACAAAGAAACGTCGTGCAAAACAACTCAAAGTTTGTCATCAATGTGCTAGATGGACTTGTAATACACAATGTTATTTTTTAGGAATGGTATCTATAAATCGTGAAGATAAAATACAATTCATTAAGGATGGCCTGAGTAAGGAGTCTTTAGATATCCTTCTATTGACTCCTGAGACGCATCCTAGTGGAGCTGTGCATTGTGTAATTCATGATTTATGGCCACTATTTCATAAAGAACATGATCGACTTAGTCTTGGGAATCTGAATAAAAAAGACCCTATTTGCCAGTTTTTAAGAAAACTGGATGGGAAGCCTATCCCCGACCTATAGAGGGCGTTTAAGCCATTCTTGGACGTAAAACCAAGGGAAAATATAAGCCACAATCACAACTACCTATACATACACATGCTCTTTGTGTCTTTTGGTTTTATTATTGTATTTTGTTATTACTTATATTTGTTTCAGTGTGTTTCAGGTTTGTTGGTGTTTGTTATTTCAAGTGATATCTTCAATACTCTATCTTTCTACCTTTAAACATTGAGGACAATGTCTTGTTTTAGTTGGGGGGAGAGGGTAGTAGCTAAAAAAGAATAAAAAAAATCTATGTTTTCTATTTCATAAAGCATGTGCAAAATGGTTGTTACTATAATGGCAGAGTAAGGAGAGTCTTTTATGACTCTTGAGACGCATCTTAGTAATCATTCGTAACAAGGTTTATCATAATACTTCTTGAAATATTCAGATTTACAAACTCTTGCATTGTTATCACTTAAGTCTGCTCATATACTTATTTAACATGTATTCTTAAACCTNNNNAACATATGATTGTGGGTTGCATATTGGATTATTACATTATTTATGTTTTTTTGTTAAAGGTAACAACTAAGGGAAAGGGATAGTATATAATTAAAAAAACAAAAAAAAGAGAAAAAGAAAAAAAAAGAAAGAAAGAAAAAGAAAGAAAAAAAATGATAATAATAAAAATGTAGATAAGTTTGGTTTCGTAGCCTCCCTAACCTAAGCAATTAAGCCCGAAAGGGTGTTTTAACACCTAATATCCTAAAGTCAACTGACTTGGGAGCTATTGGCCCAACGCTTGTTACATGGGTTGAGGAGAAAAGCTTAAGGGAATCAAACATTGCACTATTTACATATCAGTATCTGCGACCCGAGTTACTAAGCTCGTAGGGGTGTCTTAACACCTAATGCCCTAAGACCAACTGGTTTGCGAGTCATTAGCTGAAAGCTCGTTACATAGGTTAAAGATGCATGGTGTTTTAAATTATATGTATGTATAAAAAAAAGACAAAAATACCAATCCCAACCCAAGGAAGTTAACCTTAAACATTAGAACAAAAAATTTGTTTTCTTCCAAGAAAAGCCCTATAATTATGTGTTGACACATTGAGTATAAAAGAAAGGTTTATGAATATCTTGTTAAGAGGTATTGAGCAGGTATATAAATCTAACAAGAGTTTGTTTATCTGGATAGAGTAATGGAAGTTAAATGATGAATACCTTGCTTTGTGGAATTCGCAAATTATTTTTCTATTTTAACGGTTTGATTACTAGAGACTAGTAATAAGCTAGTTGGGGTGTGTGATTAGTACTCAAAAAGTGCATTTTTATCATGGTTTTATATCATCATTTTGCACTTGAAGTATCAATAACTCCTTAACTAAAGTACGTTTTATAATAATCTATCTAATAATATAAGATACCTTTAATTTATGGTAAATATCCATTTTAAATGCAGGCCTATGACATAAATGAAAGGATTGATTGATGACTTTAAGAACTTCAATTGCAAAGGCAAAAAGATGATTAAACTTAGGAAAGAGATGTCGGTGCAATCCAAACCGGAACACTGTTCGGTAATTGGATCATATCTTGAGCTATAGAAGTCCAAATGAGCTGAATGTTTTACACAAGATAGCTGAGACAATTGCCTACAACTTTCATGTTTTCAAGTGGCTCTAATTTTGACGTTATCAATGACGTTTTGGGCAGACAAAAGAAGATAAGGATTGTCACCAAGTCAAGAGTTGACCACCCACTTATTAATTAGTCATCAAATCAATAGTTCCTAATTTTGGCCTATAAAAGGAGGCACTTGCCATGCATTTAGGCATCTTGGTGTCCAGATCAAGATCATGTTCTTCCTTTCTCTCTTTGTATTTTTTGTAATGTTTATGCTTTGCTTCAATTAATATTATGTTTATGTCTTTCATTTCCTTTCCTTTACTTAGTTAACTTTTATGTTCTTATTTTGTTTATCTATTTTTCTTTCTTTCATTATGTCTAGCTAAGTTAATTATGTCCAGGTGAAAAGGTTACACTAATGGTGTAAGAATAAGTATAATGTAAATTTAATATGAACTTTAATGTTTGATACTAACATGTTTTATATTTGTTATCTTGTTCACTTTTTAATACTTTGCTTGTTAAATGACTAATCTTGATTTATGTTGTATAACACTTGGTACAGCAAATGCTTGGCACTTTCATAGCCCATACTGTAAGGTATAACCGACACTTGAGTTATGAAAGGAACTTGATTTATTGTTAACATAAGTTATAATCATGAATGCTTGACGAGATTTACAAGTATTAGCATTAATCGAATAAGATGACTAATGTAATCATGTTAACAATTTATAATCTGATTGGAACCTCCTTTATGTGTGGTTTGCAATTGAATAATAAGAGTTTATATTATACTTGTTTGACATACCATTAGTGGAATCTCTAACCTTGACATTTGTTATTATCATTGTTTAATCCTTACTTTAATATTTCATCTCAAAGTTCTCATCTTTTTCTTCTTCTTTATTATTACTATTATTATTATCATTATTATTATTGTTGTTGTTATTACTATTATTGTTGTTATTGTTATTATTATTATTGTTGTTGTTGTATTATTGTTATTTATAATTTGTACAATAACCTCCCTGTGGTTCGACCCCGGTCTTGCCGAGTTATTTATTACTTCGACACTCCTGCACTTGGGAGAAGACATCAATCTTTTCGTCGTGTCATCTGCAACTCTTTCTAGGATTTGGTTTGTAAGAGGTAAAGGAAAATGATATTTTCTAGTTATTAAATTAAGTTTTCTATAGTCAATGCATATGTGCCAACTAGTAATAGTTCTAGTTGGAATTAACTCATTTTTTTCAATTGTTTTCATAGTAACTCCAGACTTTTTAGGTACAACTTGGGTAGGACATACCCATTTGCTATCAAAAATAGGATAAATGATTCAATTATCTAGAAGCTTAATGACTTTATTTTCACTACTTTTTTATATTAGGATTGAGCCTTCATTGCATTTCTCTAAAGGGTTTATTATTTTCCTCCAAATAAATTATATGTGTGTAAATCAAAGGACTAATTTATTTTATGTCAGCTATGTGATTAATACTTAAAAGTGCATTTTTATCAAGGCTTTATATCATCATTCTGCACTTGAAGTATTAATAACTCCTTATTTAAAGAACGTTTTATAATATCATATCTAATAATATAAGATACCTTTGGGCCATATCTGAAGTTCTAGATGTCAAAATGATCTGAATTTTTTATAAAAAAAAGCTGAGATAATTTTCTATATTTTCATGTTTTCAAGTGGCTCTAATTTTGACATTATCAATGATGTTTTTGGCAGACAAGAGAAGATAAGGATTGTCACTAAGTCAAGAGTTGGCTACCTACTCATCAATTAGTCATCAAATCATTAGTTTCCAATTTTAGCCTATAAAAGAAGGCATTTGCCATGCATTTAGGCATCTTGGTTTCTAGATCAAGATCATGCTCTTACTTTCTCTCTTTGTATTTTTTGTAATGTTTATACTTTGCTTTCATTAATATCAAGTTTATGCCTTTCATTTCCTTTCCTTTACTTAGTTAACTCTTATTTTGTTTATATTTTATTTATTTATTTACTTATTTTTCTTTCATTATGTTTAGCTAAGTTTATTATGTTAAGGTGAAAAGGTTATATTAATGGTGTAAGAATAAGTATAATTTAAATTCAATATGGACTTTAATGTTTGATACTAACATATTTTGTATTTGTTATCTTATTCACTCTTTAATACTTTGCTTTTAAAATGACTAATCTTAATTGATGTTGTATAACACTTGGTACAAAAAATGCTTGGTACTTTTATAGCTGAGCTATGAAAGGTACTTGATTTATTATTAACATGAGTTATAATCATGAATGCTTGACGAAATTTACAAGTATTAGCATTAATCAAATAAGATGACTAATATAATCATGTTAACAATCTATAATCTGGTTAAAACCTTCTTTATGTGTGATTTCCAATTGAATAATAAGAGTTTATTGATTAGTACTCAAAAGTGCATTTTTATCATGGTTTTATATCATCATTTTGCACTTAAAGTATCATAACTCCTTAACTAAAGTACGTTTTATAATAATCTATCTAATAATATAAGATACCTTTAATTTGTGGTAAATGTCCATTTTAAATGCAGGCCTATCACATAAATAAAAGGATTGATTGATGACTTTAAGAACTTCAATTGCAAAGGCAAAGAGATGATCAAACTTAGAAAAGAGATGTCGGTGCAATCCAAACCGGAACACTGTTCGGTAATTGGGTCATATCTGGAGCTATAGATCTCAGATTTAGGTCTACTTTATATGGATGGAAAGGTAAGACATAGGCCTACAACTTTCATATGGAGCCCAAGATCTAAAAAGGCCATTTTCAAGTCCAAATTATTGCAACAACAAAGAAGCCCGAATCTGTCCTCCAGCCCGAGCACTGTTCAGTATTTGGGCCATATCTGGAGTTCTAGAAGTCGAAATGAGCTGAATTTTTTACACAAGAAAGCTGAGACAATTGCCTAGAACTTTCATGTTTTCAAGTGGCTCTAATTTTGACGTCATCAATGACGTTTTGGGCAGACAAGAGAAGATAAGGATTGTCACCAAGTCAAGGGTTGGCCATCTACTCATCAATTAGTCATCAAATCAATAGTTCCCAATTTTGGCCTATAAAAGGAGGCATTTGCCATGCATTTAGGCATCTTGGTGTCCAGATCAAGATCATGCTCTTGTTTTCTCTCTTTGTATTCTTTATGCTTTGTTTTCATTAATATCAAGTTTATGCCTTTCATTTCCTTTCCTTTCCTTAGTTAACTTTTATGTTCTTATTTTGTTTATCTATTTTTCTTTCTTTCATTATGTCTAGCTAAGTTAATTATGTCAAGGTGAAAAGGTTACACTAATGGTGTAAGAATAAGTATGGTATAAACTTAATATGGACTTTAATGTTTAATACTAACATGTTTTATATTTGTTATCTTGTTCACTCTTTAATACTTTGCTTGTTAAATGATTAATCTTGATTTATGTTGTATAACAATTGGTACAACAAATGCTTGGCACTTTCATAGCCCATACTGTATGGTATAACCGACACCTGAGCTATGAAAGGAACTTGATTTGTTGTTAACATAAGTTATAATCATGAATGCTTGACGAAATTTACAAGTATTAGCATTAATTGAATAAGATGACTAATGTAATCATGTTAACAATCTATAATCTGATTGGAACCTCCTTTATGTGTGGTTTCCAATTGAACAATAAGAGTTTATACTATACTTGTTTGAAATACCATTAGTGGAACCTCTAACCTTGACATTTGTTATTATCATTGTTTAATCTTTACTTTAATATTCTATCTCCAAGTTCTCATCATCATCATCATCTTCTTCTCTTTCTTTATTATTATTATTATTATTATTATTATTATTGTTGTTGTTGTTATTTATAATTTGTACAATAACCTCCCTGTGGTTCGACCCCGGTCTTGCCGGGTTATTTATTACTTCGACACTCCTGCACTTGGGAGAAGACATCAATCTCTTTGTCGTGTCATTTATACTGTACTTATTTGACATACCATTAGTGGATCCTCTAATCTTGACATTTGTTATTATTATTGTTTAATCCTCACATTAATATTCCATCTCAAAGTTCTTTTCTTCTTCATCTTTTTTTTCTTTAGTATTATTATTGTTGTTGTTGTTGTTGTTGTTGTTGTTGTTGTTGTTGTATTATTGTTATATGTAATTTATACAATTAACCTCCCTGTGGTTCAACCCCGATCTTGCTAGGTTATTTATTACTTTGACACTCCTACACTTGGGAGAAGACATCAATCTTTTAGTCGTGTCATTATGGTCCATCGTAATGCATTGTTGTGCATTTTCAGAGTTTGTAATAACTTACCTTCTTATATGCATTAAGTTTGTAATAGCTTCATCTGTCCATTTCTATAATTAATCAATACATTAGAAGTTGCAAGAAATGGATATCTAAAAATAAGAGGAAATGAATTGCATACTTCAACAAGTTGTGTTCTAAGACAATAAAATCCATAAGATAAATGAATTTATCGACTTGTACTAACAACTTTAATTATTCCTCTACGCATTGTTACAAATTTATTGGCAACTAAAAGAGTTACAAAAGTTGGTTTTAACTCGCCTAAATTAAGACTCTGAAAAATTGAATATGGAAGTAAATTCACAGTAGCTCCAAGATCAAGTAAGGCTTTGTCAATTTCATGTTCTCCAATAAAACAAAAAATTATAGGACAACTAGGGTTTTTATATTTTAAAGCATTATTGTTATAAAGAATGTAACTTGTTCAACTAAAAAAACTCTTTTTCACATTCAGTTTTCTCTTCACAATGCAAAGATCTTTCAAAAATTTAGCATAAGAAGGAACCTGTTTAATAGCATCTAATAAAGGTATATTGATCCTTACCTGTTTAATAGTTTCAAGGATTTTAAAATTATGGTTGACTTTTATTTGTTTTGTCATGGCATAAGGAAATAAAAGTGCTGGCGGAGAATTAGTCTTTTCTTTTCAATATTTAGATTCAACCCCTTTCTTACCCTAAGAGATTGACTCATCATCTTTCTCACAAGGTTCAAGATTTGGTTTTTCAATAACTTTACCACTACAAAGAGTAGTGACTAATTTAACTTGATTGATGTAACCATATTATTCGATAGTTTCACCCACATTTATCTAATGTTTTGTCCATGTTTTATATGTAAAATGCCTTGATATTCTTTGTTTTATGTTTTGAAGGCACATTTGGATGAAAAAAGCAAAAAGGAGTAAATTGGAGATAATTGGTAGATTTGACGTTCAGTCGATGTTTTGTGCAGAGCGTGAGTTCTAGAGATCAAAATGAAGTGATTCTAGTGGCTTNCATTCAATGCCCTCATCATCAAATACCCGATCAACTGCTCATTCAATATTTCTATGAAGGATTGATGCCTACTGACCGTAGTCTGTCTCTTATACACATCTTTCTGCCACTGTTGACCTTTGTCCATTCAAAATTCCATATCTGGAGCTATAGAAGTCCAATTGATGCAAACTCAATTTTGTTGGATTCCTGATTCAAAGGTATAGAAACGCTCCAAGTTTAAGCCAAAAACAATGTCATATGAGGGCGATATGATTTTCCAAAGATGACAACTGA
>SRLM01001865.1:0-70423 GCA_015708895.1 Populus ilicifolia | reverse complement strand
ACCTCCTCAAATTCCCTTAAATGCAAGTATGGATTTTCCAATTCTAAACCATGAAAAGAAGGTAAAAGTTTGATAATGCCTGGTTTAAAATTAAAATGTGATGCATCGGGAGGAAAAACTATGCATGATGGTGCACTTGTTCTTGTTGGATTCATATGATCTTCAAGTGTTCTAGCACGATTATTCTCATTATTCTCATTATGAAGTGATTGATTATCTTCTTCAGCCATATTTTCTGAAAATGATGAAGATACCCTACAAAGTCTACCTCTTGATGTACGTGACCACACTCTAATGCACGTGTAGGAATAGAACAAAAGAAAAAGGAAAAAAAAAAGAAGAAGAAGAAACAAGAGAAAGGAAACAAAGTTATATAGAAAAAAAGTGAAAAGAGAAAATAAAATAAATATTATAATTTATACAAAACTTACCTCCCCGACAACGGCGCCAAAAACTTGACATGACAAAAAGANATGTCTTCTCCCAAGTGCAGGAGTGTCGAAGTAATAAATAACCCGGCAAGACCGGGGTCGAACCACAGGGAGGTTATTGTACAAATTATAAATAACAATAATACAATAATAACAATAACAATAATAACAACATTAATAGCAATAATAATAATAATAATAATAATAATAATAATAATAATAAAGATGAGAACTTTGAGATGAAATATTAAAGAAAAGATTAAACAATGATAACAAATAATGTCAAGGTTAAAGGATCCACTAATGGTATGTCAAACAAGTATAGTATAAACTTTTATTATTCAATTGGAAGCCACACACAAAGGAGGTTCCAATCTGATTATAGATTGTTAACATGATTACATTAGTCATCTTATTCAATTAATGCTAATACTTGTAAATTTCGTCAAGCATTCATGATTATAACTTATGTTAACAACAAATCAAGTTCCTTTCATAGCTCAGGTGTCGGTTATACCATACAGTATGGGCTATGAAAGTGCCAAGCATTTGTTGTACCAATTGTTATACAACATAAATCAAGATTAATCATTTAACAAGCAAAGTATTAAAGAGTGAACAAGATAACAAATATAAAACATGTTAGTATTAAACATTAAAGTCCATATTAAGTTTATACCATACTTATTCTTACACCATTAGTGTAACCTTTTCACCTTGACATAATTAACATAGCTAGACATAATGGAAGAAAGAAAAATAGATAAACAAAATAAGAATATAAATAAGATAAGAGTTAACAAAGCAAATGAAAGGAAATGAAAGGCATAAACTTGATGTTAATGAAAACAAAGCATAAAGAATACAAAGAGAGAAAACAAAAGCATGAACTTGATCTGAAACCCAGATGCCTAAATGCATGGCAAATGCCTCCTATTATAGGCCAAAATTGGAAACTATTGATTTGATGACTAATTGATGAATAGATGGTCAACCCTTGACTTGGTGACAATCCTTATCTTCTCTTGTCTGCTCAAAACGTCATTGATGATGTCAAAATTAAAGCCACTTGAAAACATAAAAGTTCTAGTAAATTGTCTCAGCTTTTTTGTGTAAAATATTCAGCTCAGTTCGACTTCTAGAACTCCAGATATGGCTAAAATACTGAACAGTGTTCGGGCTGGAGGACAGATTCGGACTTCTTTGTTGTTACAACAATTTGGACTTGAAAATGGTCTTTTTAGATCTTAGGCTCCATATGAAAGTTGTAGGCCTATGTCTTACCTTTCCATCCATATAAAGTAGACCTAAATCTGAGATCTATAGTTTCAGATATGACCCAATTACCGAACAGTGTTCCGGTTTGGATTGCACTGACATCTCTTTTCTAAGTTTGATCATCTCTTTGCCTTTGCAATTGAAGTTCTTAAATTCATCAATCAATCCTTTCATTTATGTGATAGGCCTGCATTTAAAATGGACATTTACCACAAATTAAAGGTATCTTATATTATTAGATAGATTATTATAAAATGTACTTTAGTTAAGGAGTTATTGATACTTCAAGTGCAAAATGATGATATAAAACCATGATAAAAATTCATTTTTGAGTACTAATCATTTATACTTTTCATTTCCTTTCTTTTATTTAGTTAACTTATATCTTATTTATGCTCTTATCTTGTTTATTTATGTTTTTCTTCTTTCATTATATTTAGTTAAATTTATCATATCAAGGTGAAATGATTACATTAATGGTGTAAGAATAAATATAGTGTAAACTTAACAATGTTTGATCGTAACATGTTTTGTATTTGTTACCTTATTTTTTTTAATACTTTGCTTGTTAAGTGATTAATTTAGATTTATATTGTATAACACTTAGTGCAACAAATACTTGGCACTTTTATAATACAACTATATGGTATAACCTACACCTGTACTATGAAAAAAACTTGATTTGTTGTCAACATAAGTTATAATCATGAATATCTGACAACATTTACAAGTATTAATATTATTTGAATAAAATAACTAATGTAATTATATTAACCATTTATAATTCGATTAGAACATTCTTTTTGTATAGTTTCTAGTTGAGTAATAAAAAGAGTATATAGTATATTTGTTTGAAATATCATTAATGGATCCTCTAACCCTGATATTTATTTTTATTGTTTAATCTTCATATTAATTTTACATCTTAACTTCTTCTTCTTATTCTTCTTCTTATTATTATTATTATTATTAGAACATTCTTTTTGTATAGTTTCTAGTTCGACCCCGATCTTGTTGAGTTATTTATTATTTCGAAACTTTTACACTTTAGAGAAAACATCAATTTTTTAGTCATATCACATATGCCTGAATAATTTTAAAAAAAATAACAAGAATATACAAATCCCAATTAAAAAATCTAAGCAAAATTGATGAAGTTATAAAAATTCATAAAAAAATAGATTTTTTCATGGATGAGTTTTGGGTCTGATTTATAGTTGTTAAAAAACTTCACATAGAAATGAATTTTTTCCAGAGAGCTTGAGTTATACCCATAAAATAAGTCCCTAGTGGAATGAAAGAGAGTCTAATATTTAAGTTAGTTTTTAAATTTGGTTGCTCAAATGATAAAGTACATCAAAAAAATTAAAAACATAAAAATGATATTTTATAAATAAGAGATTTGTGTGCTAAATAGATTTATTTATTCTCTAATGTCATCCTTCTCTTATGCTAAACCTAAGAATATAGCCTATATTAAAAAATATCTTAAAAACTTATCATGAAAGGTGGCATTTTTAGTGTGGTAATTCTAGCTAAAGTTGTAGTTGAAGTCATAACTTGTACAACTTGACATAATAGTAATGAGAATAAAGAGAAAGGGAGGAAACAAAAAAAAAAAGGCTTGATTTAATACTATTCATGGATAAGGTTGAAATAGTACTATTTATGAATGAGTTTATTGATAAATTTAAAATAATATTATTATTTATGGATAAGCTTGAGTGTTAAATATTATTATTTACTAAAATAGTAATTAGATGAGCCTTGATATAGTACCAATTATATTAGAGACTAAAATAATATCATTCATGGATGAGTTTGAAATAATAACATTCATGAATGATCTTCATGAATAAACATGAAATAGTACTATTCATGGATAAGTTTGAAATAATACTATTTATAAGCTTTGCTAATAAAACCCAAATAGTATTATTCACGAATAAAATTAAAATAATGTTGTTTATGAGGAGAATAGAAAAGTACTATTTACTGAAATAGTAAATAGATGAGTCGCAGTAGATTGTTGGGAATTGGTCTAAAATAGCTCGGTTAGGCAAAAAAATTCATTCTAACTAAGCTAGGAGATTCATCCTGACTAAGTTACATTTTTTTTTTGTATTATCATAAAATAATCGAGTTTATCTTATTTACCGGTAAGAGTTGGATCCATCTTATTCTTTTACCCACATTGTACACGATTCTCAAACTCATTATTATTAAATACTATAATAAAAATCTTGAATATCCCTAATAGTTACAGAAATAGGTTTTACGGAATATGGATTTTTAGAAATAAGTTTTACTGTTTTGAATATGGATTTTGATAAAACATTATGTAAGATTTCAGTAATAAGAAAAGACATGTCTACTTAACCATGAAATCATACAAAAACTCAATTACAATCACCCATTTTTTATTTTAATTTAGGTTTGAAAGGAAAGAGAGATTGATTTTTTTAATGAAAAGAATTATAATCCGATCACTTAAATAATATTTGATTTGTCACTTGGATCAATTTTCAATGTGCACACGAGTATTTTAGTTTTATACTAGCAGGCGAGTATTTTAGTTATTTTGTTTTTTTTCTTTGTTGGATTTGAAAGTTTCAATTAAGTGGATATAAATTATAATTTTTCAAAACATGATAGAAAAATATAATTTGAACCAGGGATGATTTTATCTAATTTATTATTTTATATTGAATTTAAATTTATATTAAATAAAAAAATTAAATGCACAAAAAACCTAGAACAAAATATAATCAAACAGCTTGTTATTTAAATACTCTACTTTTGCCAGAATTGATTGGAAAATCAATCTGGAATTTTATAAACTCAAAAAATTATTTTTTATTTTTTTATTTATTTTCATCTAATAAACACCATAACAGTTACATAAAACCAAAAAAATAAAATAAAGTCTCAATTTTAATTTTAATTTTAATTTTTGCCAACCCATGGATAAAACTCAAGCAAGAATGATTGGTATAGTTGACAAAATTTATCCACCCATCAACCTTTTCTCTTCTAGATATTAAAAAAAAAATAGATCAAAACAAAAAAAATTTCCAAAAACCAAAGAGACTAAAATAGAAATCTAAACTCTAAAAGCAAAAACTGTACAATTAAACAAAAAATAAGCAATTTTAACCATACAAAAAATCCCTTTATTTTAACTATAATATCAAATTGAATCTCAACATTTTTAATTTTTTTTCAAACAATAGAACCAATTATATATATATATATATTAATGTTGAGATGAGCCTTGTTGCAAACGAAATCAGAACAATTTCTCAGACCCAAATCCAAAAAAATAAGTGATTACTGAAATTAGGAGAGGAAAAAAAACAAGGATTCAAGGTAAAAAAACACAAAAACAGCGTTTTGCGTCCCCCAGTGAATAGTCCCCTTTTTCTTTAATGTAATGTAATTAACAATATATGCAAACAAGAATAATTTTGACATGAACTTTAACAAGAAATTGTTTTACTTTGATGGCTGTGCTATTTAACAAAAACATGCCCATCATTTCCACTATTTTCGTAAGCAATCCTATTCCCTAAAAAGATTGCAGACAATTACAAGCAATGCTCCTACTAATGCACTTTTTAACTCATTGCCATATCACAACAACCATAACAGAGCACAAAAATACCAAATTGTCCTGAGATTTATTTGATGACTGCAAATCATGAAGCTTCACAATTCACATCCACTCCCACAATTGTTTGTTTCATCATAAATGAAAAGTAAAATCTCCGGGTTCAAACAGATGGCATAATATTAACGAGGGGTAGAGCAGAATTTAAAATGAAAATTGGAGAAAAAAGAAATCAAGGAACTATTCTCTTAATAAAAAAAAAAAAAAAGGAGAACCATTCCATCCCAATTGCTTGATGAACGATTACCATGTACAGTAAAAATTGATCCAAGAACAAACACTAGGCCCTTAAAATCTGGTGCAGAATAGGAGTCAACCGCAATAACAGATCAAAAAGTCACAGGAAGCCATCAATAAGGAATCAATTACCATCACTTTAAGCAGAAATAAGAAGATCTGAAACTAAACCAGGCAGCCAGTGAAATAGGAGTAGAAAATATCCGCGTATTAAAACCATACTGAAAATATAATTAATAGGAGAAACCTCAAATAAGAAATCCTCCAAGTATGCATCAGTTTCGTTTCATTTACATTAGTCTTTCCATAGAAGAAGCCAGATAATGGGTCCGACTCTGCCTTGATTTTTATATTCTATCCATGTTGCCCCCCATTCAATCAAGGGATGCATGCCCCCCTCCGGTTTGGTGCAGCATCGCATCAATTTCATCGCCATCTTCCATGTCAAGCTGGTACCAAGCAGAAACAAAACATAAACCAGATGAATAAAAACAATTACAGAACCAAACATCCACGAGTAAGCTTCTACAATGGTCTGAGAATATGCTTTATAACCGCCACTATGTACAATCACATCTAGTAGTAGTTTGTCTGGTGTTCGCAAGAGCAGAAAAAGGATGGATGCGCTCAGCACACAAAACAAAGATCGATACAGATCATAAAAGGGAAACTAAACTCCAAACCAAACAAACATTAAAATAAGAATTTTACCTCATCTGGAGTTTGTTCTCCACGAAGTCTGCGCCCATCAAATAAAAATGCAATTGAGTTAAACTCAACTGACTGTCTATCACAGTATGCAGTCATTAGTTTCCGCAGCTGGGTGCTTCGCTTGATCCTGAAGAACACCTCATTGCCATCCTATACTTGAAGAAAACGAAAGAGTATAGTCCATGCTAGAACAGGAGAAGTAACTACTAAGGTGCAGCTAAAACATAAAAACAGTGAGATTACGGTAATACGATACAAAATAATTAAAAGCAAATTTGGGAAATACACATTCAGCAGTAGTAAATACAAAAAATCGAAACTCCAAGCTAAATTCAACCTCCTCATAACATAACCCATTTCAGCAACCACCCAGGAGATTGATCTCTTAAAACCCTTCCAAACACACAAGCATTTGAGCAGCAGCACATCACTAATCAACCGTAAGATTTGACAACCTACTCTCTCTCTCTTTATATTAATCAACTCTTTACCGATCAATCTACAAAAGGATTTATACCATTACATATTCACATAGCAGTAGAGATTAGGAGATTTGCTCTCCATCAATCAAAGCAAAACTAATTTCATCATTGAAACCCTAACAGAACCACAGGACTTGAGAAAAAAGAAATGAAAAGAAATACCTGGCCTTTGACTTTGAGGTTAATGTGAGCGGACTGATCTCCTCCGGGCTTTTTGTCTTCCTCCTGGCCAGCACCACCACCACCACCGGCGGATGCAGACATTTCTTTTTATGTTCCTAGGGTTTTTGTTATATCACGGGCTTTTTTCTATCTCGCTCTGCCACTACGAATAAGCGCTGGAGGACAAAACGCTCCCCGCTGCGTTTCCTCTACGCTACCTTTTATGTATCATAATCAAAACACCCACTACACTCGCGGAGGGTCGCGTCGCGCGCGCGCTCTCTCTCTCTTTCTCTCTCATATATATATTATTAAATCTCATTTTTCTTTATTCGTTGTATGTGAGTTTTTTTAATTAAAAATATTGAAATTAGATAAATTAACATTAACAATAATATTTTTAACACTACAATGTTAAAAAAAAAACTGTTTTATTTATACAAATATCATTATAGAATGTATTCTTGTTATCGAATACATTCAGTTAAAAAAATTAAAAAAATTCTTAATTTTAAAAATGTTTTTTATAATATAAATTAAAATATATAATCAAATCTCAATTAATGTAGAAAAAAATAATATTTTAAGAACATGGATGGCACGTGAAACACGATCTATTTCATAGAATTTTTGATTTCACACTAGATTTTAAAGTGGAAAATAAAAAGGTAAAGTGAATGGTTAGAATAGAATGGATATGAAAAAGAATCGAACAAACGAATAAGTATGAATTTAGAAAAGTGAGGGTTGGAATTTAGATTCTATGATTATTATCTCTACATTATTTGTGAGAGTACGATGTATACTTCTTGATTTATTTATTTATTTATTTATTTAATTAGTGGTAATTTTTTATGATCGTGGAATATAAATAGATTCTTCCTTATCTATTGATAGTGGTGATTTTTACTTATATTATCAATTTGGTTAATTTTATCTCAAATCTTATTTGATTTGTTTATTGTTATTATTTTAAAAAATATATTATTTTTAGTATTTTAAACTAATTCTCTTTTACTGATGCTAATAAGAACTCAATCTTTTAAAAAAAACCTTTTAGGTTAATAATTTTTTTATCTTTTTTTAAACATTAAACATTAATAAGTTAAAAAGAGATAAAAATGATTTGAAATGATGAATCTAAATAAATCATATAAATTAATTCTTTATTCTTAATATATTCTCAAATTATTTGTATAGTAGAATACAACACCAAAATAAGTTTAAAATATATTGATTTTAAAAACCACATATACAAATATTTTGCACATAAAATTAATTTGAAAGTAACATTAATAATAATTAAAACATTCAATCAACAATCCTAATTATCTAGCATTGACTTTAATACTATTGTTGAATTTCTCAAAACATATATATATAGCGAAAACTATACATTTAAAAAAAAATAAGAGTTTCTAAGAATCCACTAGATATATCTAGAGTTATTTAAAATTTATGCGAAGATTACCTGGAGATTATGTTTTTTTTTTTTGGCTTTGAGTATTTGTTTAGAGGATGGGTTGTCACAAACCACAAACCATTCAAATGTCTAACCTCTAACAATAATTCACATAAAACTCTAACAAGAAATCTCATAAACTCTTTTTTTTTTAAAAAAGATTGTTATACCTTAGAGATTTTTGTTTTGTTTTGTATTTTAGATGTTTGCATACTAGCCTTTACTTACCCTTATATCATTACTCACAAAAAAATAAGAGATATAATATTTTATTTATAAGAAAATCTAAAAACTTTATAAATAGTAAAATATCAATTTTCTCCTTAAATAATATCACATGTATTATTTTAGGCTAATTTTAAAAAATTATTCAATTAGATCTTTACTTGATTGTTTTTAGATCTAGAATTGTAAATCTCTTGTATTAATTTCATCATAGTTCTAAATTTCTAAAATTTATTTACAATCATGTTACACTTGATTAATTATTTTATTTTAATTTATAACCAATGGTTTTTAATTGTGATCCACTAGGTTTCTTAATAAATGGATCCAAATATAAATCATAACCATAAATGAAATATGATTACATTAATTAAATAAATTAATTTATTATCAATTAAAAAATTAATTGATTTATATTTAAAAATCAAGTATAATGTTTATTAACCTATCATGATCCTTCAAATATTAGAAAAGTCATAAGTGGTCTGATTTAACTTTTCTATGACCAATTTTTTAGTATAATTATTATCATTTTGTTAATAATTTTTTGATTTAGACATTATAACATAAAAGTGTGTTTGACTATATCATATCATATTTATTTTTAACACCATAGCCATTAATTTTTTGAATAATATTCCAAACTATTTTTAAATTTAATTTCACTTTATGTGAGGATTTATAATCAATAAAATTTGATAATAAATGAACTATTTTTTCTAATTCTCCAATAATAATAAATCCTCTCTTAATTATTTTAGATATCTTAATATAGTTCATATTATATCTAATATTTATCTATTTGTTACTCTTAATTAAAACAACATATAATTAAATTAAAATATAACATTCCATACCCCACATTTAATTTGAACAAGTAATTATATTATTGCTCAATCTATAGAAAAATTAAGGCCATTTTGTTATAAATTATTTTTTACTAAAATTTTATTGCAGTTTCCTATTTTGATGTACCAAGTTATCAACATAAATCTTCTCCCATCATTTCCATTTCTCATTTTTACAATTCGATTCAAATATCCTAGAACAAATCACATACGTGGATAAATCACCTCTTTTAATTCATTTTTCATTAATGCATTTAGTTAACTCTAAGGGATTAAACAATAAAAAGAGTGTAGAATAAATAATTTATTCTTACATATACACTTCCAAAGCATCCTTATAACATATATATATATCTTCCATACGGCTAAGTAATATTATTAACATAAATTGCACCACATTATTTCCAAGCAATATCTTAATATTACACATCTCAATATTACTAAAATACTAGAGTAATTACATTACATTAATTTTACATGAAAATGACTAATCCCACACAATATATTTTCATATGCATTTAAAAATATTTTCCTATACACAAGAGGTCTATTCTATTATTTTATTTACATCAATATATTCAAAAGACTATTACATTACATTATTATTATTTAATTGTCAGTTTATATACTAATCAATTAATTTTTAAGGTCCTGAAATTACATTACTTTACAATTTACAATTATGTAGTCTTTTATAACATCAATTACTTTATATTAATTTAATCTATAACTATAGAATCAACCACTTAATTCACTCCTGTGTCTCTAGTATGAGACAAGCATATAAGCTAGAAGAATTAATTAGTTATATGACTCACGCTTAATCATGGATCAAATATTTTTAATTTTTATAAAAATTATCTATATAAGTGTTTTTAACTTTTCAACATATTTTGATAGTTTAAAAAATAAAAACATTTATACTCATATATAATCAAATAAATTAAAAATTATATGCGTTAATAAATCAATAAAAAATTATTAATGACACCTAAAAACAAAACTTGAAAAACTGAGAGACAAATATAGATCAAGATATTGATTTTTAAAAAATAAAACATTAAATTGATTAAATAAAAAAAAACATGTAAGGCTATACATATTAAGAATATTATCTACAAATAAATATTTTTTATTTTCAAAAACATAGTCTATCTATATAAAAGATAAAAACAAAATCATAAATGAACCAAAAAAATCACTCCAAAAATTAAACACATAACAAAAAAATCAATATTTTTTTTAAAAAGACCTTTTGAACAAAATAAAAGAGAGGAGGTTTTGTCTTTTTTTTTTAGTTTTTTAATCAGTCATATCAGGGTTGTTAAAATCACAATTTTGACATTGTACGGAAAATGCAAAATAAACTTGGATTGTAAAATTGTAAGGAATTTTAAAATACATTAAAAAAATTCATGTTTCAAATAAAAATTCATACATAGTTCAAGCACCTTAAAATATACGCTTCAAATAAAAATTCATACATAATTCAACTAATTTAAAATACATGGTTCAAATAAAAATTCATATATAATTTAAGTAAATTTTCATTAACTAATAATTAACAAACTTAAAACAAGCAATCAGTTGATATGTCATGTAAACTAAAATCAGTTTCATTACTTTCATCTTCCTCATTATTCCTCAAACATTTATCAATATCATTAACATCAAGAAGATTATTAGTATCACTATTAATATCAACACCAATATTATGAACATCAATGTTATTTAACTCAAAACTCCTTAAATTCTATAAATTGTCATCAATTTGAATTTTTAAATCATCTTTAGTACCATGACTCTCTATTTCAGCATTATTATGAATTTCTTCTTCATCACTTTCATTTTCTTTACCATTTCTTCGTGTTGCACTGTCAATAACACTAAGCAAATCAAAGTTTGAATGTTTTTCTCCCTTAATTATCCAATCATCATAAGATAAAAAATCATCTTTTACACCAAAATCATTAGCTTGCCTTTTGACTTGGTTATTATTCAATTTTAGATTGCACATTACAAATACCAAGTCATTTATTTTTCTCTGGTGTAAACGATTTCTTCGTTTTGTATGAACCTAAATAAACAATTCAAATTTATAACGATTTCTTCATTTTGTATGAACCTAAATAAACAATTCAAATTTATAAGATTTTTATCAAATATTTCAACATTTAAAATAAAAAAAACCTCACCATTTCAAATGCACTTTAATCACGCTCACATCCATATAAAATACAAGTCAAGCTTAGAACTCGAATTGCAAACCTTTGTAATTTTGGATATTCGTCCTCATAAAAATCCCACCACTAAGCTGGAATTTTTTTATCTCTTACTGTCTTGGTAGCTTCAATGCTAAACAACACTTTTGTATCCTTGAATGATTCAAGTTGTAAGTCAATTTTGCACGTTTCACTTGCATTAGGTATCATCACATCCAAATGAAGTACAAGTCAAGCTTAGAACTCGGATTGCAAATCTTTGTAATTCTGGACATTCATCCTCATAAGAATCCCACCATTGAGTTGAAATTTTTTTTTTTATCTCTTGTTGTCTTGGCAGTTTTAATACCAAACAACCCTTTTCCATCCTTAAATGATTCAAGTTGTAAGTCAATTTTGCACTTTTTATTTACATTAGACACCATCTTTTCTAAGCATTGATCTAATCCAAATTTAATGTTGGCATTAACCTTAAAATTAGGATTATAATGATAATGATAATGAGAATTCAAATAATAAGTTATTGCATGTAAGGGTCTACGGTAGGGGTGAGCAAAAAACCTGAGGGAACCTCAAAAAAAATAACCAAAAAAACTAAACTGAAAAAATCAATTAAACCAATTAATTTTTTTTAAAAAAGTTTGGTTAGGTCCAGTTTCAGTTTCAAAAACCTGAAACCAAAAAACCCCAATCGAACTGAACTGGTTTAGTTAAAAAGGTACTATAAATAAATAAAAAATGCTCTTTGATTTTCTTAACCTTAACGCATACAACCATCTTGAGCAAACAACATGTTTCCTCAACCCTCAGAATTCACACTTTCACATATCTCATCTCATTCTTAAATCTTTAACAAAATCAAATTAATTTGTCTTCATCTCCATTCTCCTAACTTCAGCCACATCCCTCTCCTATACAGGCAAAACATACACCACGCCAACATACCTAACCTCTAGAATCCAGATTTAGCAAACCAACTACCTCTCTCTCTCTCATACCTGACCTTAAATCTTGTCACAACTCACATCAGGTATGATTTCTTTTTTATGTCAATCTTTTGTTTTTTATTTTTAACATATGTGACATGACAAAAAGATTGATATCTTCTCCAAAATGTAGGAGTGTCGAAGTAATAAATAATCCGACAAGACTGGGTCGAACCATAGGGAGGTTAATTGTACAAATTATAAACAACAATTACAAATAACAACAACAACAACAACAACAATAATAGCAATAATAATACTAATAGTAGTAGTAATAGTAGTAGTAGTATAGTAATAAAGAAGAAGAAGAATTGATGGTGGAACATATTTCTGCAACAAGTCATTTAAGTCTTTAATGAAGAAATATGGAATCATACACAAAGTTGCCAACCTTTATGATCCATAGACAAGTGGATAAGTAAAACTTGTTAATAGGAAAATCAAACAGATTTTGGAGAAAACAATGAACCCTAATAGGAAAGACTAATCTTTAAGACTAAACGATGCACTTCAAGCTTATTGAACTGCTTATAAGACATCATTAGGTATGTCACCTTATAGACTAGTCTATAGAAAACCTTGTCACTTGCTTGTGGAACTTGAACATAAAGCTTATTGGGCTATTAAAGCTTTCAATTCAAATCTTGATGATACTAGTCAGTTGTGGAAAATATAAATAAATGAGCTTGAGGAAATAAAAAATAATGCATATGAAAATTTAAGAAATCATAAAGTAAGAATCAAAGAGTTTCATGACAAGAAAATACTGAGAAAAACATTCAATGGTGGTCAAAAAGTCTTACTTTATAATTGACATGACTAAAAGATTAATGTCTTCTCCCAAGTGCAGGAGTGTCAAAGTAATAAATAACCCGACAAGACCGGGGTCGAACCATAGGGAGGTTAATTGTACAAATTATAAATAACAATGATAACAATAACACCAATAACAATAATAATAATAATAATAATAATAATAATACTAGTAGTAGTAGTAGTACTACTACTAATAATAATAACAATAATAAAGAAAAAGAAGAAAAAGAAAAGTTGATGAGAACTTTGAGATGAAAAATTAATGTAAGGATTAAACAATGATAATAACAAATGTCAAGGTTAGAGGTTCCACTAATGGTATGTCAAACAAGTATAGTATAAAGTCTTATTATTCAATTGGAAACCACACACAAAGGAGGTTCCAATCATATTATAAATTGTTAACATGATTACATTAGTCATCTTATTCAATTAACGCTAATACTTGTAAATTTCATCAAGCATTCATGATTATAACTTATGTTAACAACAAATCAAGTTCCTTTCATAACTTAGGTGTCGGTTATACCATACAGTATGGGCTATGAAAGTACCAAACATTTGCTGTACCAAGTGTTATACAACATAAATCAAGATTAGTCATTTAACAAGCAAAGTATTAAAGAGTGAACAAGATAACAAATACAAAACATGTTAGTATCAAACATGTAAGTCCATATTAAGTTTATACTATACTTGTCTGCTCAAAACATCATTAATGACGTCAAAATTAAAGCTACTTGAAAACATGAAAGTTTAGAAAATTGTCTCAGCTTTCTTGTGTAAAAAATTCAGCTAATTTCAACTTCTAGAACTCCAGATATGGCCAAAATACTGAACAGTGCTCGGGTTAGAGGATAGATTCGGGCTTTTTTGTTGTTGCCACAATTTGGACTTGAAAATGACCTTTTTAATCTTGGGCTCTATATAAAAGTTGTAGGCCTATGTCTTATCTTTCCATCCATATAAAGTAGACCTAAATCTGAAATCTATAGCTCCAGATATGAACTAATTACTGAACAGTGTTCCAATTTAGATTGCACGGACATCTCTTTTCTAAGTTTGATCATCTCTTTGCCTTTGCAATTGAAGTTCTTAAAGTCATTAATCAATCCTTTCATTTGTGTGATAGACCTACATTTAAAATGGACATTTACCACAAATTAAAGGTATCTTATATTATTAGATAGACTATTATAAAACATACTTTAGTTAAGGAGTTATTGATACTTCAAGTGTAAAATGATGATATAAAACCATGATAAAAATGCACTTTTGAGTACTAATCACACCCCCCAACTAGCTTATTACTAGTCCCTAGTAATCAAAGCGTTAAAATAGAAAAACAATTTTCAAATTCCACAAAGCAAGATATTCATCATTTAACTTCCATTACTCTATCCAAATAAACAAACTCTTGTTAAATTTATATACCTGCNGCATTAGGTGTTAAGACACCCCTACGAACTTAGTAACTCGGTTCGCAGATACTGATATACTGATATGTAGATAGTGCAATATTTGATTCCCTTAAGTTTTTCTCCTTAACCCATGGAACAAGCGTTGGACCAATAGCTCCCAAGTCAGTTAACTTTAGGGTATTAGGTGTTAAAACACCTCTTCAAGCTTAATTGCTTAGGTTAGGGAAGCTACGAAACCAAACTTATCTATATTTTTATTATTATCATTTTCTTCTTTTTCTCTCTCTTTTTTTTTTCTTTTTTAATTATATATTATCCCTTTCCCTTAGTTGTTACCTTTAACAAAAGAACATAAATAATGTAATTATCCAATATGCAACCCACAATCATATGTTGAAGTGTGTGTGTGTAAATTAAGGTTTAAGAATACATGTTAAATAAGTATATGAGCAGACTTAAGTGATAATAATGCAAGAGTTTGTAAATCTGAATATTTCAAGAAGTATTATGATAGATCTTGTTACGAATAATTACTAAGATGCGTCTCAAGAGTCATAAAAGATTCTCCTTACTTTGCCATCATAGTAACAACCATTTTGCACATGCTTTATGAAATAAAAAATATAGTTTTTTTTTTAGCTACTACCCTCTCCCCCTAACTAAAACAAAACATTGTCCTTAATGTTTAAAGGTAGAAAGATAGAGTATAAAAGATATCACCTGAAATAACGAACACTGACAAACCTGAAACACACTGGAAAAAAAAATAAGAAACAACAAAACCAAAAGACACAAAGATTTACAAATGGAGGCTCAAATCCAATCTAAGCTTTTTACAGCTTTCCTGAGTTGACCAATTTATGGGACTCATGGAAGGATCAATTACAGGAACGAAAGATTGTAGTTGGTCAATCAATTGTTCAGCAGTAGCAGCAGAGATTATGATTTGTCGTGCAGAAGATGTTAGAAATTCCTGTTCCACAATGTGATCAAGAAAAGACAACAACTTATCATAATAACCATTAACATTGAACAAACCTATGGGTTTACGGTGAATGTGTAATTAGCCCCAAGAGAAAATATGAAAGATCTCTTCCAATGTGCCTAGACCACCTGGTAAAGCAATGAAGGCATCAACATGGTTAAACATTGCATTCATTCAAACTGACATTGTAGAGACCTGAAGTTCCTCTCTAATTGTTTTTTCAATGATGTTCCTTTGTGCTAAAGCTTCGGAAACGACCCCCAAAACTTGACTACCTCCTAAAAATGCAGCTATTGACACACCTCCCATTAACCCAAGACTGCCTCCCTCATATACGAAATGAATTTTTCTCTTAGCTAGCACTTGACCAAGATGATTTGCTGATTCTAAAAACTCCTTTTCTTTCCCAGGACTAGATCCACCAAAAACACAAATATTTCTTATGTGATGACCTATGGAACTTGCCATTTCTACACACTTATATATTTGTTGAATGCATGGGTTGAGTAGAAATGCAAGGAAGGAAGAGAGGGTTTTATAGATGAGAAATTGGAAAGGCAATCATAACACATATATGTAGGCTAGCTGGAGTCTTACACACACACTCTCTCTTTTTATTTATTTACTTAAAAAAAACATGTGTATGTACAGGTAGTTGTGATTGTGACTCATATCTTCCCTTGGTTTTATGTTGAAGAACAGCTTAAACGCCCTCTATGGGTCGGGGATAGGCTTCCATCCAGTTTTCTTAAAAACTGACAAATAGGGTCTTTTTTAGTTAGATTCCCAAGACTAAGTCGATCATGTTCTTTATAAAATAGTGGCCATAAATCATGAATTGCACGATGCACATCTCCACTAGGATGCGTCTCAAGAGTCAATAGAAGGTTATCTAAAGGCTCCTTACTCAAGTCATCCTTAATGAATTGTATTTTATCTTCACGGTTTATAGATACCATTCCTAAAGAACAACATTGTGTATTACAAGTCCATCTAGCACATCGATGACAAACTTTCAGTCGTTTTGCACGACGTTTCTTTGCAAAAGTGCTTTTACCTGTTCCAGGCGTGTGTGGAATGAAGGAATTAGAGGACTCACCTAATAATCAGACTTTTGCTTCAATCAACCAGCGAATATCTTCAGGAATTCCATGATTCATTAACAATCTCAATTTTGCAAATCTAGCATGGTAAATTTTTGTAATCGCATTCTGAGGTAGAGTGGGAAAATACTTTTTCAATTTTGCAAGATTAGCGTCCATTTTCAAATAAGAATTGGAAGAGAGATTCAAAGAATTGCAGAAATGTATATACAGATATCAGTTATTGTAAGAAACTGAAAGAACCGACTTAAGTCACGGAGTATCGTTATCCGCCATTTGACCAGGGTGAGAGAAACTAGCAAAAATCACTTAAAAAGTAGCAAAAATCACTTAAAAAGAAACACAAAAACAATGTGACAAAGATAACATAATCAACCTTTTTCTATAAGATCATTCCAACCAGTTGATTCATTTTCACTAGGAAAATTGTCAAAGTAAGCTTTCAAACGATGTCCATTTTCCTTAAAATCGTTGTCATTCATTGAATTCTCAATATCACAGGCCCCATAAGGATTGCTCCATCTTGATCTTAGCTCTCTAGAGAATGCATAAAGTTGAGAATTATAAAACAAAACTTTTTGATCAGTATCAACTTTTTGATAATTTTCACAAGTTTTGCAGAATGCATGCGTGTCCTTGAACATGGTGGGCCAATAAAATCCATTTTAAAAGATTTTTGTAGCTGTCTTTTTTGATGAAAAGTAACTTCCATATGCTTCAGAATGACAAAGTTTAATGACACTACTTACCTCATTGTCGGGAATGAATCTTTGAAATATTTGATCAGGACAATATGTGAATAAGTTAGGGTCATCACCATAAAAGTTCTTCACTTCGTTCAAAAACTTTTCTTATTTTGGATACTCTAATCAGCTGGTAAATCTCTTAAAGTAAGAAAATTGATATTTTTATCATATCAGGGCATTGGATTAAGAGAAAGTAAGGATTCGTTAGGAAAGTAATCATCGATTGATGTGATGTTAGATGTTGAATTTGTTGTCATTGTTGACAAAACATTCACATCAACATTTTTGGTGCTTTTTTCAAATAATGATAATAACAAATGTCAAGGTTAGAAGTTCCACTAATGGTATGTCAAACAAGTATAATATAAACTCTTATTATTCAAATGGAAACCACACACAAAGAAGGTTCCAATCAGATTATAGATTGTTAACATAATTACATTAGTCATCTTATTTAATTAATGCTAATACTTGTAAATTCCATCAAGCATTCATGATTATAACTTATGTTAACAACAAATCAAGTTCCTTTCATAGCTCAGGTGTCAGTTATGCCATACAGTATGGGCTATGAAAGTGCCAAGCATTTGTTGTACCAAGTGTTATACAACATAAATCTAGATTATTCATTTAACAAGCAAGGTATTAAAGAGTGAACAAGATAACAAATACAAAACATGTTAGTATCAAATATTAAAGTCCATATTAAGTTTACACTATACTTATTCTTACACTATTAGTGTAACCTTTTCACCTTGATATAATAAACTTAGATAAACATAATGAAAGAAAGAAAAATAAATAAACAAAATAAGAACATAAAAAAAAAGATAAAAGTTAACTAAGTAAATGAAAGGAAATGAAAGACATAAATTTGATATTAATGAAAGCAAAACATAAACATTACAAAAAATACAAAGAGAGAAAACAAGAGCATGATCTTGATCTAGAAACCAATATGCCTAAATGCATGGCAAATGCCTCCTTATCTTGGTGACAATCCTTATCTTCTCTTGTCTGACCAAAACATCATTGATAATGTCAAAATTAAAGTCACTTGAAAACATGAAAGTTGTAGGAAATTGTCTCAGCTTTTCTAAGTTTGGATTGCACCAATATCTTTTTTCTAAGTTTGGCTATCTCTTTATCCTTTCAATTTCAGTTCTTAAATCCATCAATCAATCCTTCCATTTATGTGAGAGGCCTGTATTTAACATGAACATTTACTACAAATTAAAGGTATCTTATATTATTTTAAAACATGCTTTAGTTAAGGAGTTATTGATACTTCAAGTGCAAAATGATGATATAAAACCTTGATAAAAGTGCATTTTTAAGTACTAATCATTTTATTATTTTGTTATGTTATTTTTTGTATTTGTTTAAGTGTGTTTCAGGTTTGTCAGTGTTCGTTGTTTCAGGTGATATCTTCTATACTCTATCTTTCTATCTTAAGACATTAAAGACAATGTTTCGTTTTGGTTGGAGGGAAGTGGTAGTAGTTAATACTTATAAAAAAAAATTTATTAGCTGTGTTTTCTATTTGTAAAACCATTGTTACTAAGATAGGAGAGTCATGAGTTCTTTTGTTAAAGTGACTCTTGAGATGCATTTTAATAAATGTTTTTAACAAGGTCTATTATAATACTTTTTGAAATATTCAGGTTTACATACTCTCGCATTATTATCTATTGCTTCTGCTCATATACTCATTTAACAACTATTTTTAAGCCTTTATTTTCACACACACACTTTAACATATGATTATGGGTTGCATATTGGATTATTATATTATTTATGTTCTTTTGTTAAATATAACAACTAAAGGAAATGGATAACATATAATTTGCAAAAAACAAAAAAAACAAAAACAATGATAATAAATGTAATTAATAAATAAATAAAAATATAGATAACTCCTTAACTAAAGCATGTTTTATTGCTTTGGGGAACTTGTAAATTGTTTTTCTATGTTAACGCTTTGATTACTAGGGACTAGTAATAAGGTGCTTGGAGGGTGTGATTAGTACTTAAAAATGCATTTTTATCAAGGTTTTATATTATTATTTTGCACTTGAAGTATCAATAACTCCTTAAATAGGACATATTATATAATAACAAGTTCAATAATATAAGATACCTTTAATTTATGGTAAATGTTCATTTTAAATGCAAGTGTTCTCACAATTCAAAAGATTGATTGTTGTGATTAACTATTGGAAGTTAAAGGATAGAGAAAAGGCTTAGCTTATGAAGCAGATGCCAATTTAATTCAAATTCAAATACTATTCAGTCATTGGATCATATCTAGATCTATAGATCTTGGATTTTATATTAATTTATATGAATGAAAAGATAAGAAATAGGCCTACAACTTTCATAGGTATGGAAAGACCTAAATTTGCCATTTTCAAACTCAAAGTTTGGCCATAAAAGAGAAGTCTGAATCTATCTTGCAATCCAGCCAAAACACTACTTAGAGTTTTACCCATAACTAGAGTTGTAGAAGTCCAAATAATCTTAAATTTTATAGGTGGAAGGAAAAGAAAATTTTCAATAACTTTTATGAGAGGACCATCTCAAATTTGGATGGTAGAAATGAGATTTCATCCAGACAAGAGCATGAGGGCTATCCACCACGTCTACCAGCAACACTGCTAAGTAATTTAGACATATCTTGAGTTGTAGGGCTCCAAATGATCTGAAATTTGGTGGGTGGATGAAAAAGCAATTTTCAACAACTTTTATAAGAACACTTTGCCAAATTTTGATTGTATCAATGTCAATTTAGCCAGTCAAATTGCTTAAGTGATGTTGTCCACCAAGTCCATTAATCAATAGTTGATCACTACATCAATTATCAATTACCAAATGAATAGTTCTAAATTTTAGCCTATAAAAGAAGGCATTTGTCATTTATTTAGGCATCTTGTTTTTCATATAAAGATCATGTTATTGATTTCTCTTTTTATATTTTTGTAATGCTTAAGTTTTGTTTTCATTAATCTCTTGTTCATGCATTTCATTTCCCTTACTATACTTAGTTAACTTATATCATATTTATGTTCTTATATTGTTTCTTTTAAGTTTTTCTTCTTCATAATGTCTAGCTAAGCTAATTATATCAAGGTGAAAAGGTTTCACTAATAGTGTTAGGATAAGTATAATATAAACTCAATATGAACTTCAATACTTATATTCTAAACATCTTGCTGTTAACATGTCTTATCATTTTTATCTTATTAATTCTTAATACCTTACTTGTTAAATGGTTAATCTAGACTTATGTTGTATAACACTTGGTACATCAATTACTTGATCTTTTATACTCTTCAGCTGCCATCGTTATTATGAGAAGAACTTGATTTGTTGTCAACATAAGTTAACATCATGAATACTTGATAAAATTTATAAGTATGATGTTATATAAATAAGATGATTAATACGATCATGTTGATAATTAATAAAGAGTTTAAACCTTACTTATCTCTAATACTATTAGTGTAACCTCTAACCTTGACATTTATTTTTATCATTGTATAATCTTTACATTAATCTTACATCTCAAAGTCCTCTTTAACTCATCTTCACCACCACCATCATTGTTGTTGTTGTTATTGTTCTTCTTCTTCTTTTTATTATTATTATTATTATTATTATTATTATAGTTAACTTTTCTATGGTTCAACCCCAGTCTTGTCGGGTTATTTATTACTTTGACACTCTTGCACTTGGGTTAAGATATCGACTCTTTGATCGTGTCGGGCATCTAACATCTTAAATACCATATCAATAGCCTTGGACATATTAGAAGTATCCATTAATGACAAAAAAAAATCTATCACTTTAGAACTATTAACCAAAATGTTACAAAAAAACTATTCCTTTAGAACTATTAACCAAAAAGTTATAAATACAACGTCTTTTTTTATTTATCTATCCATCACACATTATTGAATAACTTGTTTTTTTTCTTTCCATTCTAGCTTGTACTCTTCAAGCAATTTCATTGTTTAATCCACTTCTTGCTTTAAATACTTCTCTTTAATATCATAGTAGGATGAAGGCTTGAAACCTGGCTCATGCTTTTCAATCAATTCAAGTGTCTTAATAAACTCAGGGTTTTTTACACAATTAAATGGAATTGCACTAGTGTAGAAAAACCTTACAATTTGTCAACATGCTTTTTCCCTAATATCTTTTATAAGCAATTGATATAGGATTGTTTGTGTTCTTCCACCTCCACTAGCTACTCTTTTTCCTTTATCCATAGAGCTAGTTTCTTTTATTTCATCATCATCATCATCATTTCTACTATATTGATGGACCTTTCTTTTATTTTCAGTTGCTTCTAGATTTTTCACCAAAACACTCAAAATCATTTGCTTAATATTTTTTGGTATTCCCTAACATGGCTTAAAATCCGTACAAGTGCAAGCCAAATGTTGTTTGAAATGAAAAATACCTCCACTGATTATTTTTTGACAATACTTGCATTGAACTTTGTTAGAAGTCTTATCAATATCTATACCATGTTGCTATCTCACATCAAGCCTATTGCTAAAAGAATTTTTTTTCTATATGCCATATGTTTAACAATTCAAGAATCTACTCAAATTAGTCATGTAATCAATCCAAACATTTTATAATTGTAATTAATTTTTTGTTAAAAAAGAAGTACCATAATACATGTATTAGAACTATAATGCATCTAGATATCAAACATCCCATTTGAGTTATCTAAAAAGAAGTATCATAATATTGGATTCAAAAACTAATTAAAATCAATAACCTAGTTAACAATTGTGAGAAGTGAAACACTAAATCCAAAAAACAAAATAAAACTCATGAATTATGTTTCTCTCCAAATGTTTTTGTTGTTGTTGTTTGTAGTGTTCAATATAATTAACTATTTGACCCTAGAGTCCTAGAAAACCATTCGGGAAAATAAACAAGCCCAACCATCAAGGTAAAAATAGTCCAAAAATTAATCAAGAGAATTCGCAATCATGCATATTTCATTCAAACACAAAATCCATAAGAAAACCATTTTCACACAACCAAATTAAAATTACAAGGAAAAAAAAGATAAATTAGTCAAGATAAATTGCAGTAAAACTATAATACCTGTATAATTCCCACCTGCACCTTAACAGGATAAAACACAGATCTACTATGAACCTAGTTTTCTACCATCTATATAACATTCAAATTCAAAACTTTTTTTGTTTTCAATGTGTCTTAAACAATCTCTATGACCTCCATATATTAGAGTCATTAATCAACATCTAGGATTGCAAACACTCCTACATTTATAAGAACATTTTCTTTATAAACTACATTGCAAACAATCCAATTTTATTAAGATGTAAATCAACAAATTAGCAGTTCATCGACATCTTATGAGTCAAATTTGCTTAAAGTTACATATCAAAATATAAAATAAAATAAATACATTAAAATGTACTCAAGCATTAACAAATAGTTAGCAAACACTGTTAAAAAAAAGGGTCTCCCTTTACATAGACACAAAATGAACCAAAATTTTGATTAATAATAAAAAGTGAAACTGTAAACCCACTTCGAATGAACTTAATTAAGACTAACAAAACTACCTAAACAACAATCATATAAAGATTAAAGCACCAAATTAAAAAACTTTAAATCATGAATAAAAAAAAATATAGGTTCATACCTCTGATTTGTGCAGATCAATATTGCAACCAAAGAAAATAAATCATGAATCTAATCAAACTTGGAGCCTAAGAATCTAGTCAAACTAATATTAAAAACCTTAAAAATAGAGTAAAAAATAATTAATGTTATTTTAGTTTATTTTTGTGCATTATGCACCGATAATTAGTACTTAAAAATGCATTTTCATCAAGGTTTTACGTTATCATTTTGCACTTGAAATATCAATAACTCCTTAACTAAAACATGTTTTATAATAACATATCTAATAATATAAGATACCTTTAATTTGTGGTAAATATTCATTTTAAATGCATGTCTATCATATAGATGAAAGGATTGATTGATGAATTTAAGAACTAAAATTGAAAGGATAGAGAGATGGCCAAACTTAGAAAGGAGATGCCAGTGTAGTTCAAATCAGAATACTGTTTGGTAATTTGGTCATATCTGGAGAATGTTGATACAGATTTTTTATTAAAAGTGACAACAGATTCAATATCTGACATCACCAATAAATGATTACTTTCCTAACAAATCCTTACTTTCTCTTAGTTCAATGCCTTGGCATGATAAAAATATTAGTTTTTTTGCTTTAGGAGATTTGCCAATTAATTGGAGTACTC
The DNA here is from genome assembly GCA_015708895.1 of Populus ilicifolia. Classification (NCBI taxonomy): domain Eukaryota; kingdom Viridiplantae; phylum Streptophyta; class Magnoliopsida; order Malpighiales; family Salicaceae; genus Populus; species Populus ilicifolia. Next base: position 46,318 of record SRLM01001865.1, on the reverse strand, counting down.
AAGATAAAGAAAACTTTTTGAACGAAGTGAAGAACTTTTATTGGGATAACCCTAACTTATTCAAATATTATCCTAATCAAATATTTCAAAGATGCATTCCTAACAATGAGGTAAGTGGTATCATTCAACTTTGTCATTCTAAAGCATGTGAGAGTTATTTCTCATAAAAAACGACAATTGCAAAAATCTTTTAAAATAGATTTTATTAGCCCACCATGTTCAAGGACACACACGTATTTTTCAAAACTTGTGAAAATTGTCAAAAAGTTGATACTGGTCAAAAAGTTGATACTAGTCAAAACGTTTTGTTTTATAATTCTTAACTCTATTTATTCCCTAAAGAGCTAAGATCAAGATGGGGCAATCCATTAATTGAGAAACATGTGTATCCTTATGAGGCCTTTGATATTAAGAATCCAAAGAATGATAATGTTTTTAAGGTAAATAGACATAGTTTGAAAGCTTACTTTGATAATTTTCCTAGTGAAAATGAATAAACTAGTTTGAATGATCTTGTAGATAAAGATTGATTATTTTATTTTTCTCACATTGTTTTGTGTTTTGTGTTTTTTTTGTGACTCTTGGTTTGCTAGTCTCTCTCAATCCTGTTAAATAGAAGATAACGGTATTCTGTACTCTTAAATCGGTTCTTTTAGTTTCCCCTAATAACTGATATATATATATTTGTTTAATTCTTTGTTCCTTCTTTTCTCTTTGCATCTCTTTTCCACTTCTTATCATAAAAAAAATGGACACCACTCTTGAAAATTTAAAAAAGTATTTTCCCACTTTGCCTCAAAATATGATTATAAAAATTTGCCGAGCTAGGAGTGCAAGATTGAGGTTGTTAATAAACCATGGAATTCCTAAAAAGATTCATTGGTTAATTGAAGCAAAGGTCCGATTATCAAGTGAGTCTTCTAATTCTTTCATTTCACATATGTCTAAAACAAGTAAAAGCATTGTTGCAAAGAAACGTCATGCAAAAAAACCGAAAATTTGCCATCAATATGCTAGATGGACCTGCAATGCACAATGTCTTCTTTAGAAATGGTATCTGTAAATGCACATAGTCTTGGGAATCTGACTAAAAAAAGACCCTATTTGACGGTTTTTAAGAAAACTGGATGGGAAACCTATCCTCGATCCATAAAGGGTGTTTAAGCCGTTCTTAGACGTAAAACCAAGAGAAGATATGAGCCACAATCACAACTGCGATTTGAGTCTTAGTTTGCAAAAACTTGTGTCTTTTGGTTTTATTAAAACATAATATTTGTGTTTTGTTGTTTCTTATATTTATTTAAGTGTGTTTCAGGTTTGTTAGTGTTTGTTATTTTAGGTGATGTCTTTTATACTCTATCTTTTTACCTTAGAACATTAAGGACAATGTCTTGTTTTGGTTGAGAGGAGAGGGTAGTGGTTGACAAAAAAAAATTTAGTAATTGCGTTTTGTATTTCATAAAACTTGTGCAAAACTGTTGTTACTATGATGACAGAGTAAAAGAGCTTTTTTGTTAAAGTGGCTCTTAAGACGCATTTTAGTAATTATTCTTAATAAGATCTATCATAATACTTCTTGAAATATTCAGGTTTACAAACTCTCATATTGTTATCACTTAATTCTGTTCATATACTCATTTAACATGTATTTTTAAATTTTAATTTTCACACATATAGTTTAATATATGATTATGAGTTGCACATTGGATTATTACATTATTTATGTTTTTTTGTTAAAGGTAACAACTAAGGGAGAGATAGTATATAATTTGAAAAAAAAACAATTTTTTTTTATGATAATAAAAATATAGATAAGTTTGGTTTCATAGCTTCCTTAATCTAGCAATTAAGCCCAAAGGGGCGTTTTAACACCTAATACCCTAAAGTCAACTAACTGGAGAGTTATTGGCCCAACACTTATTACATGGGTTAAAAAGAAAAGTTTAAGGAAATTAAACATTGCACTTTCTACGTATCAATATCGACAACCCGAGTTACTAAGCTCGTAGGGATGTCTAAACACTTAATGCCCTAAGACCAACTGGTTTAGAAGTTATTAGTCGAAAGCTCGTTATATGGGTTAAAGATGCATGATATTTTAAGTTATATGTATATATATTAAAGAAAAAAAGAGAGCAAAAAAAAAATTCCAACCCAGGAAAGTTCACCTTAAACATTAGAACAAAATTTTTGTTTTCTTTCAAGAAAAGCCCCATAACTATGCGTTGATATATTAAGCATAAAAAAAGATTTATTAATATCTTATTTAAGAGGCATTGAGTAGATATATAAATTTAATTAAGGTTTATTTATCTGGATAGATTAATGGATGTTGAATGATGAATATCTTGCTTTATGGAATTTACAAATTGTTTTTCTATTTTAATACTTTGATTACTAGAGACTAGTAATAAGCTGGTTGGGGGGTGTAGTTAGTACTTAAAAGTGTATTTTTATCAAGGTTTTATATCATCATTTTACACTTGAAGTATCAATAACTCCTTAACTAAAACATGTTTTATAATAACATGTCTAATAATATAAGATACCTTTAATTTATGGTAAATGTTCATTTTAAATATAAGTTTATCACATAAATGAAAGGATTGATTGATGAGTTTAAGAACTGAAATTGAAATGACAAAGAGATGATAAAATTTAGAAAAGAGATGTCGATGCAGTCCAAACCAAAACACTGTTTGGTAATTTAGTCATATTTGAAGCTGTAGATTTTGGATTTAGGTCTACTTTATATGGATAAAAATATAAGATAGAGGTCTACAACTTTCATATAAAAGGAACCCAAGATTTAAAAAGGTCATTTTCAAGTCCAAATTATAGTAACAATAAAGAAGTCCGAAACTGTCCTCCAGCCCGAGCAATGTTCATTATTTGGTCCATATTTGGAGTTTTAGAAGTTCAAATGACCTCGATTGTTTATCCTAGAAAGCTAAGATAATTTCTTACAACTTTCATATTTCAAGTGGTTCCAATTTTGACATTATCAATGATGTTTTGGGCAGACAAGAGAATATAAGAATTGTCACCAAGTCAAGAGTTGGCCACCCACTCATCAATTAGTCATCAAATAATAGTTCTCTATTTTGGCCTATAAAAGGAGTCATTTCCAGATCAAGATCATGTTCTTGCTTTCTCTCTTTGTATTTTTTGTAATGTTTATGCTTTGCTTTTATTAATATCAAGTTTATACCTTTCATTTCCTTTCATTTACTTAGTTAACTTTTATCTTATTTATGCTTTTATTTTATTTATTTTTCTTTCTTTCTTTCATTATGTTTAGTTAAGTTTATTATGTCAAGGTAAAAAGGTTACACTAATGGTGTACGAATAAGTATAGTGTAAATTTAATATGGACTTTAATATTTGATACTAATATGTTTTGTATTTATTATCTTGTTCACTCTTTAAAGGAAGAGAGAGAGAAAATAATTTCAACCCAAGAAAATTAACCTTAAACATTTGAACAAAAATTTTGTTTTCTTTCAAGAAAAGCCATATCACTATGTGTTGATATATTAAGTATAAAAAAAATATTTATTGATATCTTGTTTAAGAGATATTGAGTAGATATATAAATTTAATGAGAGTTTATTTATCTAGATAGATTAATAGAAGTTGAATGATGAATACCTTGCTTTGTGGAATTTACAAATTATTTTTCTATTTTAACACTTTGATTACTAGGGACTGGTAATAAGCTGGTTGAGAGGGTATGGTTAGTACTTAAAAGTGCATTTTTATTAAGGTTTTATACCATCATTTTGCACTTGAAATATTACTAACTCATTAACTAAAACATGTTTTATAATAACATATCTAATAATATAAGATATCCTTAATTTATAGTAACTATTCATTTTAAATACAGGCATATCACATAAATAAAAGGATTGATTGATGAGTTTAAGAACTGAAATTGAAAGGATAAATGGATGACCAAACTTAGAAAAGAGATGTCAGTGCAGTCCAAACCGGAACACTGTTCGGTAATTGGGTCATATCTAGAGCTATAGATTTCAAATTTAGGCCTACTTTATATGGATGAAAAAGTAAGACACAGGCCTACAACTTTCATATGGAGCTAAGATTTAAAAAGGTCATTTTTAAGTTCAAATTATAGAAACAACAAAGAAGTTTGAATTTATCCTACAGCCAGCGTATTGTTCTTTGTTTGGGCCATATCTGGAGTTCTAGAAGTCCAAATGACCTCCATTTATTTTCTCTAGAAAGCTGGGATAATGTCCTATCACTTTCATGTTTTCAAATGGTTCCAGTCCAATGATACTTTGGGCAGATAAAAGAAGATAAGGATTGTCACCAAGTCAAGAGTTTGCCACTCACTTATCAATTATTGTCCTGATCAAATATTGAGGTAAGTAATGTCATTAAATTTTGTCACTCTAAGACAAATAGGGATCATTTCTCGTAAAAAAAGGACTGTAGAAATCTTACAAAGTGGATTTTACTAGCCCACCATATTCAAAGAATCATATGCATTCTGCAAAACTTGTGAAAATTATCAAAAGGTGGGATTTATTTCAAAACACAGAGAATCTTTAGGTAATCTTCTATTGACTCTCAAGTCTTATCATAGTCTAGATAAGCATCGTGAAATTCATGACTTATGAACCTATTTTCATAAAGAACATGCTTGGCATGGTCTTGGGAATCTGATTAAAAAAGACCCTATTTGCTAGTTTTTAAGAAAACTGGATAGAAGCTTATCCTCGACCCATAGAGGGCATTTAAGCCATTTTTGAATGTAAAACCAAGGAAAGATGTGAGGTATAATCAAAACCACCTATACATATATATGTTTTTTTAAATAAATAAATAGAAAGAGAGAGAGAAAGAAAGAGAGAGACTCCAGCTAGCCTACATATAGGTGGTATGATTACCTTTTTAATTTCTCATCAATAAAATCTTATCTTCCTTCCTTTTATTTCTACTCAACCCATACATTCAACAAATATAGAAGTGTATATAAATGACAAGTTTCTCAGGTCATCATATAAGAAATGTTTGTGTTTTCAGTTGATCTAGTCCTAGGAAAGAAAAGGAGTTTTTAAAATCAGCAAATCATCTTGATCAGGTGCTAACTAAAAGAAAGATTCATTCAGTGTATAGGGGATGTAGCCTTGGGTTAATAGGAGATGTGTCAATAGTTGGATTGTTAAGAGATAGTCAAGTTTTGGGGGTCGTCCCCAAAGCTTTAGCATAAGGGAACATCATTGAAAAAACAATTAAAGAGGAACTACAGGTCTTCACAATGTCTGCTCGAATGAATGCAATGTTTAATGATGTTGATGCCTTCATTACCTTACTGGGTGGTCTAGGCACACAGAAAGAGATCTTTCATATTTCTTCTTGGACCCAACTGCATATTTATCATAAAACCACAGGTCTGTTAAATGTTAATGGTTATTATGATAAGTTGTTGTCATTTCTTGATCATGCTGTGGAATAGAAATTTCTAACATCTTTTGCACGACAAATCATAATCTCTACTACTACTACTGAACAATTGATTAACCAACTACAATCTTTCATTCCTGTAATTAATCACTTCATGAGGCGCATAAATTGGTTATCTAAGAAAAGCCTAAGAAAGCTTATATTAGATTTGAGTCTTTATTTGTAAATCTTTGTGTCTTTTATTTTTATTATTGTGTTTTATTGTTTCTTATATTTGTTTAATTGTGTTTCAAATTTATCAGTGTTCGTTATTTCATGTGATGTCTTTTATACTCTATCTTTGTAGTTTAGGACATTGTGGACAATGTCTCGTTTTGGTTGGGGGGAGAAGGTAGTTGACAAAAAAAATTAAGTAACTATGTTTTCTATTTCATAAAGCATGAATAGAATTGTTGTTAGTAGGATGACAGAGTAAAGGAGCTTTTTTATTAAAGTGGCTCTTAAGACGCATTTTAGTAATTATTCTTAACAAGGTCTATCATAATACTTCTTGAAATATTCAGGTTTACAAACTCTCATATTGTTATCACTTAATTCTGTTCATATACTCATTTAACATGTATTTTTAAATCTTAATTTTCACACATATAGTTTAACATATGATTATGGGTTGCACATTGGATTATTACATTATTTATGTTCTTTTGTTAAGAGTAACAAATAAAAGAAAGGAATAATACATAATTTAAAAAACAAAAAAAAGATAAAAAAAATAAAAAAAATGATAATAATAAAAATATAGATAAGTTAGATTTCGTAGCCCTCCTAACCTAAGCAATTAAGCCCAAATGGGTATTTTAACAACTAATACCCTAACGTTAATTGACTTGGGGAGTTATTGGCCTGACGTTTGTTATATAGATTGAGGAGAAAAGCTTATGGAAATCAAACATTGCACTATTTATGTATCAGTATCGGCAACTCGAGTTATTAAACTCGTAGAGGTGTCTTGACACCTAATGCCCTAAGACCAATTGATTTGGGAGTCATTGGCCAAAAGCTCATTACATGGGTTAAAGATGTATGATATTCTAAGTTATATGTATATATATTAAAGAAATAAGAAAAAAAAGAAAAAAAATAATCTCAACCCAAGGAAGTTAACCTCAAATATTAAAACAAAAATTTTATTTTCTTCCACATAAAGCCCCATAACTATATGTTGATATATTGGGCATAAAAAGAAGGTTTGTTTAAGAGGTATTTGGCAGATATATAAATTTAATGAAAGTTTATTTATCCGGATAGATTAATGGAAATTGAATGATAAATACCTTACTTTGGGGAATTTACAAATTGCTTTTTTAACGCTTTGATTACTAGGAACTAGTAATAAGGTGTTTTGAAGGTGTGATTAGTACTTAAAAGTGTATTTTTATCAAGGTTTTATATCATTATTTTGTACTTGAAGTGTCAATAACTCCTTAACTAAATCATATTTTATACTAACATATTTAATAATATAAGATACTTTTAATTTATGGTAAATTTTTATTTTAAATACAGGCCTATCACATAAATGAAAAGATTGATTGATGAATTTAATAACTGAAATTAAAAGGACAAAAAGATGGCCAAACTTAAAAAAAAAAATATTGGTGTAGTCCAAACTGGAATACTGTTCAGTAATTGGGTTATATCTGGAGCTATAGATCTTAGATTTAGACCTACTTTATATGGACGGAAAGATAAGATATAGACCTACAACTTTTATAGGAGCCAAAGATTTAAAAAGGTTATTTTCAAGTCCAAATTGTCGAAACAACAAAGAAGTTTGAATCTGTCCTATAATCAGCGCATTGTTTAGTATTTAGGTCATATCTGGAGTTTTAGAAGTCCAAATGACATCCATTTGTTTTTTTTTAGAAAGTTGAGATAATTTCCTATAACTCTCATGTTTTCAAGTGGTTCCAGTCCAATGACATTTTGGGCAGACAATAGAAGATAAGGATTGTCACCAAGTCATAAGTTGGTCATCCACTCATTAATTATTCATGAAACCATTAGTTTCTAATTTTGGCATATAAAAGAAGGCATTTGTCATATATTTAGGCATCTTGGTCTCTAGATTAGGATCATGCTTTTGCTTTCTCTCTTTGTATTTTTGTAATACTTAGTTTTATTTTCATTAATATTTTGTTTATGTCTTTCATTTCCTTTTCTGTACTTAGTTAACTTTTATCTTATTTATGTTTTTATTGTGTTTATTATGTTAAGTTTATTATGTGAATGTGAAAAGGTTATACTAATGGTGTAAGAATAATTATAGTGTAAACTTAACATAAATTTTAATATTTGATACTAACATATTTTCTATTTGTTATCTTGTTCACTCTTTAATACTTTGCTTGTTAAATGACTAACTTAGATTTATGTTGTATAATACTTGGTACAACAAATGCTTAGTACTTTCATAGCTTATATTGTATGGTATAACCAACACCTGACCTATGAAAGAAACTTGATTTGTTGTTATTTTAAGTTACAAGCATGAATGTCTCACAATATTTACAAGTATTAACATTATTCGAATAAGATAACTAATATAATCATGTTAACAATTTATAATCTAATTAAAACTTTCTTTGTATATAGTTTCCATTTAAGTAATATGAGTTTATATTATATTTGTTTGACATACCATTAGTGGATTATCTAACCTTGATATTTATTGTTTTAATTATTTAATCCTTACATTAATCTTTTATCTCAAAGTTCTCATCAACTTCTTCTTCTATTATTATTATTATTATTATTACTAATATTACTACATTACTATTACTATTATTATTATTACTACTACCGCTACTACTAAAATGTTTGTTTGAGATTGTTGTAACCTCATAGAAAAGAAAACTAAGATAAATTACGAAGATCAATTCAAAACCAATAAATATTGAAGAATGATAAAAAAAATCCAAAAGGATTCAATAAAAAGAAAAAAACTAGAAAATGAATTAAAAAAAATTATTTGGCATTGTTATTAAACTAGACTTAATGGTTCAACTTTGGAACCTTCTCATCTGACTTTTTCTTTAACCCGAGTTTAAAATTAATAGGCATGGTAGTTGCTCCCATATGACCTAGTCAATATGACAGATAAAAAAACAACATGTATGACCATCAAAAATATGGTTTGTCATAAATAAAAATCTAGATAACAACTTTTTTTTGAATATTGAGACGATAATATAATAGATCGACCTAGGTTTCATGGCTCAACCCATCAAACTCACAACCTGAATTATGGACTCTACTAGGTTTAATTTTTTTTTTAAATTTTTTTATTTAATGATATGATAACAAAAATAAGCATTTACAAAATTGAGCACCAACCAAATGCCTAAACGTTTGTTTAAGACCAGATAATTTTGCAAAAAAAACCAAAATAAATTTTGACGATCAATTTAAGATTAATAAAATATTAAATGATGAAATAAAAAAAACACAAAAACAAATACTTAATGGAAAAAAAGAAGCATTTAGATTATTATTTTTTTTTAAAAAAAGTCATTTTCTTTATTGTTCATATATGAACAGGAGAACATGAAAACTAAAAATTAAATGGTAATACAAATTCATTTATATTTATCATAAGAATGTAAGAAGTTCATTTTGTTTTGGCTCTTGCTACATGGTCATGGAGTTAAGTTGTTATTGTTGGAGTTAAGTTGTTATTGTTGTATACTGTAAAACTAAATATTCATATTAACAATTAAAAATAAACTTGTGTTTTAATGTGTAAAACACTATTAGGTCCCTTTGGGTTCCTCACAATTTGGTCATTGATTTTTATTTTCTTCCAATTTAAACCTTAAAAGTTATTATGTTTTTGTCCTATATTTTCTCATTCTCTCTTAGTAGCTTGTTATGAAGCATGTAAGGGGCGGGTAAATCTATATTTCAGTTCCTTAATTTTAATTTCTTTACATTCAATCTCTCATGTTTTTAAATTTTTTGTTTAGGTTCAAAACTTAATTTTTGTACATTTTACTTCCTAAATATTGAGAGAGGAGAAAGAAAGTCATAGAAAATTTTCAGGAGAAAAAAAGCTTTCTACCACAAATAATTTTAATTTTGGTGTCTATTAGTTTGGTTTTGAGAAGCAAATCCAATGGAGGTGATTCCATAATCAATGTTACTGGAAAATGTAAACTACAGCTTAAAATATTTTTTTATTTGATTTAATTTAGAATTTTTAAGGTGCTTATAATGTGTTTTTTGTAAGAAACAAGGATATAGAAGTTCATGAATCTTTAATTAACATTAAATAATTTTTTATGATTTATTAGTTTATATAATTTTTAATTTATTTTATTAAATCTAGATATTAAATTTTTAATTCTCAAATAAGATTTCTCATGGTGCTAAAAAATGTGTTAACATGTATTTTTTTTTATATTAGAAATTAGCTTGAAATTCTATGTTCCATAGCACACGTAATTGACTTGTATTAACTTGTTTGATTATAAGCATAGTTTTAAGACTCAACTTGATTTAAAGTCCGGATTCTAGGTTTTGATCGGGTCACTAGATTGGTAGGATCAAATTTTATTTTTTTTAAAAATCAAAATAATATTGTTTTAATAAAAAAACAAAAAAATAAAAGTCAACGGGTTCTTGACTGGGTCGCTGAGTTAGTTAGGTTATATCAGGTTTTTTCTTTCCCTATTTTTTCTTCAACCTGGCTTAGTTCCAGCCCCGGGTTGGCCTGGTCCCAGAATAACCCGCCGGGTTTCAAAACTATAATTATAAGTGGTTATATTGTATTGTCATTAAAATTATCTAATTATTTATTAATTTATTACTATGCTATTTAAATTAAAATTATTCTTAAATTTGTAACTTAATTTATGATTTTTAGAAAAAAAATAAAATAAATTATTTGAAAACATCTCCCTATCATTGATAAAAACATAATTTTATAAATGATTTATGTAGAAAAAAATAAGATTTAAAATATGATGTAAGAGTTTTTTTTATGTAAATATAGATATTATGAATAATTTTAAATGATACATAATTTCTTTTAAATAAAAAAATAAAAATATAAACAATAACTAATACATAAGTTTTTTAAAGCAAATAGAAATTCTATACAATTTAAATTCATATTTATTAGTAGTATTTTTTTATTAAAAAATTTTAAGATTATTTTTATTTTTTTAATAAAATAAACATCTTTTTATCTCGAAAAACGTTCCTTCTCCCATGTTTTTTCTTAAATGAAAACTAATATAACTTTGAGCGTAACTATATTTTACTTTTAAAAATTAAGCAAGGTATAATTGAAATCCTCACCAATATCTTTAATTACTTTAAAAATTAAAACTTTTTAGTTAAACTAAATAAGCTATTTAACTAGATTATATTTTAAATAATCTAGTTATTTATTTTAAACTCAATTTAAATTCATTCAAGTAAAGAAAAAAATAACATAATACACAATACTAAAATTTTGTTTATTTCCCTCAAAATGATTTCTAGAAAACTATTTTTAAAAGTTTTTTATTAGAAAAATTGATAAACAGAAAACACTTTCCAGTTAAGAAAAAATTTAACTTGGTTTTTAGGAAAGTATTTTTCTAAAAAATTTGGGCGGAAAATATTTTTCGGATATTGTAAAAAATTTAGAAATATCATATTATTTGATGATTATATCAAATTTGATCTTCTAACTTTTGATTGCAATATATATTTTGTTTTGAATATTTATTTTTTAATTTCATCTCTTAAAATTTAATTTTTATATTAAATTTAATCTTTATTTTTATAATTGTTATTTTTTTACTTATTATTTTTTTATTAAAATTTTTTATTTATCAAATTTGATTCTTATTTTTTTATTACTTATTTTATTTGAAATAATTTATGAAATGCTAATTATTATTATTTTAATTTCTTCATCTTTTATTTTTTTATTTTTTAGATTTGATTTCTATTACTTTGATTATTATTTATTTTATTTGAGATAATTTATAAAATTATTTTTTTTCAATTTTATTCTTATTCAACTTTTTAATTTATAATATTTGTTCCTTATTATTTTAATAAATTCAAGAAAAATAAAATATTAATAAATTATTTTTCAGTTTATTTTCTATGACAGAAAATGTTTTTCAATTTATTTTTTATTGCGCTACTAAATATTATAAAATAATTTGTTTTTTTAAAATTTATTTTTTTCAAAATTATTTTCTAGTAAATAAATAGCCTAAAAATAATTGGTCGAATGATATAAAAAGGTATTTTGATATGGTGTGTTTTAAATAATGTTTTTTTAAATATGTATTGTTTTTAAAATTATTTTTTTATATTTTTAAATTATTTTAATTGATTATATTAAAAATAATGTTTTTCTATCAAACATCATCGAAGGGTTATCTCACTGATCCAACGATCTGGCTCTTTTTAGAGGTCTTTCCCCGAGTCGGTCGGCAACAATGCCTATCAGTAGGATTTTGTGCCAGAGAACCAGAAGGAAGACCATAAGCTGAACGCAGCGAGTCGGAATCAAGATTCAAATAGAAAGGGGAGCGTAGGTTGGTGTGGCCTCTCAACTCTCGAACGGCGGATTGTTTCCATCTCACAACACTGACCCACTGAGTCACCACCCTCTCTTACTGAATCAATGGGACTTCCACCAAGATGGGCTCTCTTACTCTTTTTACTGTTATCTTCAACAAAAGCCTCTAGATCGGCAGTAGATAAAGAAGAGTTCCAAGAGGAATTGTTGTTGAAGCCGTTGCCTGATCGGAAAGTGTTGGCTCATTTCCACTTTGAATCTAGAGCTCCTCCTTGCAATTCCAATGGCCGCCGCCACCTTCATCTCTTCCCTAAAGCCATTTCTCAGATGGTAATAGTTTTTTTTTTCTCTCTTCCCACAATATTTTTTTTTAAAAGGTAAAGGAAGAGTGTGAAACTTGATATTTGGAGGAGTAGTTGTAGTGTTAAATTTGAATTTTTGTTATTTTTTAAAAACTAATTTCTCCGCTCCGTTCAATTGTAGACTTTATGTCATATATATATATATATATAGATAGATAGATAGATAGATAGATAGATAGATGTATATCTTCCTGGATTGAAGCTAGTGTAGTGTGTATAAATCGTGGAAAGTTTAACCTGGACAGGTGGAGAAATTCCGGGTCAAGGAAATGGAATTATCGTTCACACAAGGTCGGTGGAACTATGAACGCTGGGGTGGGTTTGACACCATGTCAAGCAACAATGCTAAGCCTCCTGGAGTTGAGTTGTGGGCTGTCTTTGATGTTCCTAAAGAGCAAGTAGATGCTTCTTGGAAGAATTTAACCCATACCCTTTCAGGTCTTTTCTGTGCTTCAATTAATTTCCTCGAGTCATCTACCATGTATTCATCGCCTGACTGGAGCTTTAGGCAAGCCTCTGGCCATCTGAGGTATGGTATGCTGCCCCGTGAGGCTGTTTGCACTGAGAACCTAACTCCATGGTTGAAGCTCCTTCCTTGTCGAGATAATGCTGGGCTTTCTGCCTTAATGGACAGGCCATCAATTTATACAAGTTTTTATCATTCTCAGCGACTGCATTTGACTTCAAATGCATCTGATCTTGAGGGTTTGAATCCGGGCATTGTTCTAGAACAAACACTTACTGTTGTTCTTCATCCCAGTAGTCAAAGAACTATCTTGACTCATATTAGTGAATCATATCTTCAACCAAGCTGGTCTTTGAGTTCAATTTTTGGTAGGAAAGTCAATGGGAGATGTGCTCTTGCTAAGTCTAGTAAAGTGTATCTTCAGCTTGAGAGAGGCCTAGTTTCTAAACTGAAGAAAAATATTGGCTCTGAAGGGTATGATGGTGAAGCCACCTTTGAATTGTCAGTTAATCCAGACAGGGTACTTAAAGAAGAAAATAGTAGGCATGGAATAGGCTCCTCTTTACTTTATGAATTTTCAGTCGACAAGTACAGCAACTCTAAGCCATTTGATCTAGGCCTGACATGGAAATTTCCTGTAATATGGTCATGTCAACAAGCTCCATTACATGCTATTAGATTTTTGATGGGAAGCGGGAATGAAAGAGGTGCAATTGCTATCCTGTTGAAATCTAGAGATTTGAATGACAGTTCCCCGGGTGCTGATCGTTCTGGTGATGGATGTGAGTTGCATGTTAATATTTTCCAAATTGTCCCTTGGTATATCAGGGTATATTATCATTCTCTCCAGCTGTTTGTGGATGATCAACTGAAGGCAGTTGGAGCTTTTGTGGAAAAGATACATGTTATGCCTTCCAAAGACAAGATATCTCCTGGTATGATGGAGATGGTACTGAAGCTTCCTTGTGGTGTGAAATCAGCTGCTTTGACATTAGATTTTGATAAGGTAAGCGTAACACTTCATGTTTTCAAATTTGACTTGGAATTATAGAGTGATTAGTGAATGAATTCTGAGTGTCATAAAATATGTACAATGGTCAGTAACATCCTCTGGGAAGCCAAACCATGGAAACAGTGGCTAAGGGCAAATAGATTATAATTTCCTGTCTGCAAGATTTGTTTATTTTTAATCTCAGATTCTGCCTGTTTTACTTGACATGGACAATGCTTTGAAGGGACTTTCTTTTTTCAGTTAATCTGCTGGATACTAAAAGCACATTATAGTAGCTTTCTCCATGAACATAGGGCGTCAAATCAAGTCATCTAAATGCTCTAATGTACTGAATCTTGCTATAGTGATGATTTTCTGTTGCACCTAACGCATAGAGAAAGCTAGCAATAGTGTAGCAGAATGGAAAAACATACTGTTATTAATGATCACATGCACAGGACTTGTGATGTTTCTAAGACAGCCAAACGGCATTGGAATTGTGTTTCTTATCTACTGCTTTATGATATTCAACAGGGTTTTTTGCACATTGATGAATACCCTCCAGATGCCAATCAGGGATTTGATATTCCATCAGCTGCAATAAGCTTTCCCAACTTCCATGCAAGTATGCATTTCCCTAGCAATGACTCTGAGAGAAAATCACCCATGCTGTCTAAATTTCAGGTGATATGATATTCGAGATTCTTAATGTGCTTCATATTGGACAATCCTAGTTTATTGGATTGATTGTAGATTGGTGATGCAGGAAAGCAGTCCTGTTCTCTCGTACACTGAAGTATTACTTGTACCTTTGACAACTCCTGATTTTAGCATGCCATACAATGTCATCACTATCACCTGCACAGTGTTTGCTCTGTATTTTGGATCACTGCTCAATGTACTTTGGCAGCGGGTTGGAGAGAAGGAAAGACTTCTTAAAATCAAAGGTACCTTCATGGCTTGAATTGTGTTGTTGCAGGATCACTGGAATATGGTCTGTAGATATGGTCTATGGATGGCCCTCTCTCTTGAATGAAGTCAATAATTACAATCTAAATGTTGATGAATCAACAAAAAACTTAAATTGCTGAATTATAATGTTAATTATGTGATGATATCAACGCACATTAAAATGTGTGGATCCAAGACATTTGTTTTGAGCTACTCATTTCCAATATCTAAAAAGGGACACTATCTTTGAATAACAGTTTTCTATTGGCTCGACTTGCACATGTACTCGGCTACTGATCTGTCTTTCATTCCTCCATTTGCAGCTGCTGCTGTAAAAACCGGTCGCCCATCTGAACTGCTGTCCAGACTGTCAGCCAAGCTTAGAGGAAGATCACAGGAGCCTTCCCAATCACCTTCAGAATCATCACCCTTGATAAATTCTAAATTAGTACTTAAAGTCTTGTTAATGGCTGCACTTGCTGTTGCGTGGCAATATTATTTTGGATGACAACATCAAAGGGTAAGTTAGGGACCTCCAGTCCAATGTACAACATTACGCGCAGAAGGAAAGCATAGTAAGGGACGAGTAAAGTGATTTTTCTACAATTAAACTACTTGTAGCCCAATTTTGTATTCCAAGTCGTACTTTCTTAGGTTCTATATTAATCAATTGGTATTTTCGAAATCTGGTTTATATCCATCGCCAGCCAACCTTGATTGATTGATATTTTCATCAGAATTGAGGGCTTCATGCGCTTTTTTTTTTTTTTTTCAAGTGAATGATTTTGAAAAAGCAAACTAGAGTTGTGTTGTCAATGTCGTGTTAAAAAGCTGGAACAACAGCACTAGGGTTGATCAAATGACCAATACCAGAGTTGGCTCCATTTATCACACGCATACGCAAAGATTAATTAGCACATTGAGAGTTGGCTCCAGTTATTTTTATCTTTGACCATTCCATCTTGGCATCCGATAACCCTCATCGCATCTTGAAGAGGCAAATCCTCGGTACTGTCTTTAGTTTCTTGTCTTCTAAATCAAACATGTGAGCATGCATAAAGATCAAATGTTTCCCTTCATCTTTCTATTCAGAGCAAGTCGCTATCCTGATGCCGTCGTCTGCTACTGCTCGTTCTCAAGTTCAGCTCTGTAGTTAATCTTACTTGAAGCGCTTTCAGGGTCAAATGCCCTTGACAACAAACAATTCCACAGTGCTGTAGCTCCCTTAAATTCTTCTAGATGTATTAGACCCATATGGATTCATTTTTTAAATTATTCGGAGAGAAACTTAGTCTCAATTGATATCTTCACCATAGAATAAAAAGAAAGTAACAGTGTTATGGTCAAAACGCGAAAGCATGCAAGTCTATGAGCTGCTACAATGATCTCTTGATAGCTCCCGAGAAAAAAGAAAAGCTGCTGCTGCTGCTGCTGCTGCTAATAATAATAATAATAAACAAGAAAGAAACAATGCAAATAACTTACGCTTAGTGCCAATTTTAGAGAGCTTGCCATCCACACAATAAGAGCTTCCTTCTCATATTTACCAGTACCCTTTGCAGAGAAAAAGTTAAGATGCAATCACCATGTAACTGGGGAGGATACAAGAACAACCGCTCTACTTATGAAGTGATCGATGAAGCTTCAAAAAAGAACTTCATTAGATTTGGGCTTTTTTCACGAAAACCATAGGTTAGATAGTGAGCATTGTTACCTGTAAAAAAAACTGTGTTTAAGTCAATTTAAGGATTTTTATGCGGATATTATGTAAGAGAAATGAACAATAAGAGATAAATATTTTTTCCTGTATTGAAAATGAGAAAATCCCCTTCTCTGTACCCTAAACTTGGGGATTTATAGCTTTTCTTAGAAAAATTATAAAGCTACTTGGTAAAGTGACAGATTTAATACATAACTTACCCCATCACATGATAGCTTGCCTATATCATCAGGAGTTCATCGTAAAAGGTGGTAATTATAAATAAAGTATAGCTTGTGCAACTTGACGTGGTAGAAGAGTGAGAGATGAGTGATAAAAATAAAAAGAGAGCANAAAAAAAAAAAAAAAAGAGAAAGAAAAGTGGTGGGGCGGGGAAAAACTGACCATACGAGGCCCAGTTCAGTCTAGGCTCGATCACCGAGCCAAAACTTTTTTTTTTAATGTATTATTATCTACTTTTAAGTAAAATTTTTACTGATTAAAAAATTACTTTACCTGAAAACCAAAAATAATAAGAAGAAATCAATAATACATGAAATATTCTAATATGGGTGTGAACTTAATATAAACATTGAGGACATTAATGCATTAAAACCTGACAATTATAAGAGTGTCTGTGCCTAGTAAGGAATCTTGGGACACCTTTCGTATGGGTGTGTATATATGACTATAACTATGTTAGAGAATTTGTTAGTTTATATGTTTATATCTATTTT
The DNA here is from genome assembly GCA_015708895.1 of Populus ilicifolia. NCBI lineage: Eukaryota > Viridiplantae > Streptophyta > Magnoliopsida > Malpighiales > Salicaceae > Populus > Populus ilicifolia. The sequence goes on along the minus strand of SRLM01001865.1, from coordinate 29,090 downwards.
ATCATGTATAACATATTTAATTTTATTAAATAAATATCTTATTTATTTTTAATATTTATTTATATTTAATTTATGAATTTAATGTTTGATAGATGAATTTAGAATAAAGATAAAATTCTTGAATTGAAAACACTTCACAAAGAAAATTATAAAAATATTTTAATTATAAGATTTTTATTCATCAAAGTTTTATTTTTAAATATTTCTAATCAATGCTTTCTTAATAATGAACATTTATTAAAGTTGTTAGACTAGTGTATATTATGTTTTTTTCTTTATGAAAGAAAATAACTAATTTTATAAACTGAGATATGAAAGATATCTAAAATCAATATATAGATGCTTTTCAGATAATATGTACACTAAACTGATCCGTATAAGAACTTTATATAGAGATATTACTTGTGTATATAAAAAAACTCATATGATAGTTGTGTAAGTAATCCTTAGACCTGAGATTACTAAGTTATTTCATATATAAAATGTTATGTTTTTATCCGGTTACGTGTTATCTTGTTAAAAATAATAAATGGATAGACATTGGATATAACATAAATTATCGTGTTATCTTGTCAAATCAAGAGAAAATTCATCACGCTAGATGAATTATGGATAATATTCAACATGTTCTCAAATATTATTGATTGTTTAATCTTTATGCATGGTGAAAAGAGATTTGAAAAGAGTTTCAAATATTATTCAAATGATTAATGATGCAAATAAATATGATTTGACATGACAGACACACTCCATGCTAAAATATCTAAATCAATATATTATTGATGAAGAAATAATAATTACACTAAGAAATCAATTATTGGAAGGTTAAGTCAAACCACTTACGACTTTTCTAATATTTAGGGAATCATGACATGTTGCTAGATAGTTTACTTGATCTTTAAATATAAATTAATCAATTATGAAATTGATAATAAATTAAATTATTTAATTTATTTAGAATTATAATTTATATTTGAGCCAATATATTAGGAACCTAATAAGTTATACATATTAAGAACTATTAGTCATAAATTAAATTGAGATAAAAAATTTAAAGTGTGACTTGATTGAAAATAATTTTAGAAATGAAGCAGTAGAATATATTTAATTTAAAGATTATAATTTTAGTTTTAGAATAATCAAGTAGGGGCTTGATTGATTAAATTTAAGAAATTATCCTTAAATGATATATGAATATTTTTTAAAGGACAAATTGATATTTTTCTATTTATAGGATTTTCAGGATTCCTTATAAATATACAACTAAGCCTATTATTTTGGAAGTGAGAGAAAAGTTATGTCAAATAGTTTTTATCAAAAAACTACGTAAATACAAAATCAGAGTTAACACTCTAGGATTAGTAAGTTAGTCTCTCCTAAATAGAGATTTAAGATATTTCTTATAAGTGGTTTGTATGAATTACCATTAGTGATCGAACAATTAGATAGCTTGTAGTTTGCAATAATCTAGCCTTAAAACATATAGTTAAAACTGAAAAGAAGTTCAGATCTTCAGATAATCTTTTAATAAACTCTTAACAATTCTAGATCTATCTAACAAGATCTTTGAGACTTCTAAATAATTTTTAAATTTATTATTTTCATTGCGTGTATGAATTTTAGGAACCTAACAGAATCTTAATCCACCATTATAACATGATAATAACAATTGTGTCAGGAATCTGGGTCCATTTCTTCACTATTCCATATGATTATGCTTGAATCATTTCACCGTAATAATGGTTATTGGCATAATCATAGCTATAAAGAGATAGTACTTTCCTTTTCTTCATGATCATATTCTTCTTCCTTTTGAATTATTTGTGGCTAAACCCTTAGTATGTAAAGAAATGTGAGAAACCTTACCTTTTATTTTCTTGTTTGCTTTTAAATGTTTGTCTAGATTAAAAAAAAACTTTTGATAGAGGAGATTCTAGAATTGAAACTTCTACTAGTAGAAATGGTGGAGCTAAACCTTCTCATTCTACTAGTGAAAATAGAGGAGTTGGTGTTAGTTTAATATGCCATATAGATAATCGGTTGTTTATATATGATATTATTATATTCATGTAAATATATATATTTTTATTAATAAAGGCTTAATTTATCTTTAATATTTATATAATATTAAATTAATGAATTTAAAGTAAAGATAAAGTTCATGGGGCAAAAATGTTAAGTACAGAAAATTATAAAGTTGTTATAATTATGAGATTTCTGTTGCATTAAAAAATTGTTATTAAAATGTTTCCTATGATGCTCTCTTAAATACTAGATATTTATCAGAGTCGTATAGAATAATACATATCGTGTTCTTTTTTTTTTTTATGAAAGGAAGTGGTTGTTTTCTTAAACTAAGGTATAAATAATATATATAACTAATATATAGGTACTTGTCATGAGACATGCATATTGAACTGATCTGCATCATAATTTCATATCGAAAGATTACCTATGTCTTTAAAAAGGGCTACATGATGGTTGTTCAAGTGATCTTTGGACTTGAGATTACTAAGTTATCTTATATAGAGAATATTATGTTTTACTTCTATTATATATTATCTTAATCGAGATAATGAAGGGGTAGATATTGAATATAATATGAACTATATGAAGATACTTGAGTATTCAAGAAAAGATTCATTACCCTAGGTGAATTACAAAAATTGTTCTATATGTTCTCAAATAGTATTGATTGAGAAGTCCTTGGCCAATGTGGAATGAAATTTGAAAAAAGTTTCAAATCTTGTTCAAATGATCAATGACTATTAAGTAAAGAACAAACATAATTTAATATGATATACATATTTCATGATATTAATTACACTAAGAAACTAATAATTGAAATGTTAAGTCAAATTACTAATGACTTTTTTAATATTTAAGGGATCATGACACGTTGCTAGATGTTGTCCTTAATCTTTAAACATAAATTAATTAATTGTTGAATTGTTAATAAATTAAATTATTTAATTTATTTAATCATATTTAATTATAATTATAATTTATATTTGGGTCAACATATTAGGAACCTTATGAGTCAAATACATTAAAAACTATTAGTCATAAATTAAACTGAGATGATTTAATTAAATATGATTTGATTAAAATATATTTTAGAAGTTAAATATTAGAATATAACTAATACATGGATTATATTTTTAGAACTAGAAAAATCAAGAAAGGACTTGATTGAGTTAATTACTAAAATTATTCTAAATTAATATATGGATATTATTCATGGGGTAAATTGATATTTTGCTAATTTATAAGATTTTTTAGATTTCCTTATAAATAGTACGATATGCCTCTTATTTTTGTAGTTGTTGTTTGTTAGACAAAAAAACCATGCAAGTTATAAAATATAGAGCTACTAACACTCTAGGCATAACAATCCTAAATAGAAATTTAAGAGATTTTTAACTAGTGGTTCATGTGGATCACCATTGGAGGATAGACAATTAGAAGACTTATAGTTTGCAACAGCCCTTCCTTTAAAGAATAATTCAAGGTCAAAGAAGATCAGATTTTCTTGTAATAAATCTCTAAGCAACTTTAAATTTATCTAATGAGATTCTATAAACTTTTAAATAATTTTGTTTTATTGTTTTTGCTGTATGTATGATAGTCGGGAACTTAACAATTAGACTTTTTCATCAAGGTGATAAGAGCCATCTATTCTCTAGACAATAAACTAGTTAACCCTAACCCCTAGATGATTAGTACTTAAAAGTGTATTTTTATCAAGGTTTTATGTCATTATTTTGCATTTGAAGTATCAATAACCCCTTAACTAAAGCTTATTTTATAATAATATATCTTATAAGATACCTTGAATTTGTGGTAAATGTTCATTTTAAATATAGGCCTTTATATAACTGAAAGGATTGATTGATGAATTTAAGAAATGAAATTGAAAGGACAAAGAGATGACTAAACTTCAAAAAGAGATGCCGGTGCAATCCAAACCGGAACACTATTCGGTAATTGGGTTATATACGAAACTGTAGATCTTAGATTTATATCTACTTAATATGGATAAAAAGGTAAGATATAGGCCTATAACTTTCATATGGAGCCTAAGACTTAAAAAAATAATTTTTAAGTCCAAATTATAGCAACAACAAAGAAGTTCGAATCTGTCTTCTAGCTCGAGCACTATTTAGTGTTTGACCCATATATAGAGTTCTAAAAGTTCAAATGACCTGGATTTTTTATAAAAGAAAGCTAAGATAATTTACTACAACTTTCATGTTTTTAAATGGTTCAAATTTTGACATTATCAATGACGTTTTGGATAGACAAGAGAAGATAAGGATTGTCACCAAGTCAAGAGTTGACACCCATTCATTAATTAGTCATCAAATTAATACTTTCCAATTTTGGCCTATAAAAGGAGCCATTTGCCATGCATTTAAGCATCTTGGTTTTCAGATTAAGATCATGCTTTTGCTTTCTCTCTTTGTATTTTTTGTAATGTTTATGGTTTACTTTCATTGATATCAAGTTTATACCTTTCATTTCCTTTCATTTACTTAGATAACTTTTATCTTATTTATGTTTTTATTTTGTTTATTTATTTTTCTTTCTTTCATTATGTTTAGTTAAGTTTATTATGTCAAGGTGAAAAGGTTATACTAATGGTATAAGAATAAGTATAATGTAAACTTAATATGGACTTTAATATTTGATACTAACATGTTTTATATTTGTTATCTTGTTTACTCTTTAATACTTTGCTTGTTAAATGACTAATCTTGATTTATGTTGTATAACAATTGGTACAACAAATGCTTGGCACTTTCATAGCTCATAATATATGATATAACCGACACTTGAGCTATGAAATGAACTTGATTTGTTGTTAACATAAGTCATAATCATGAATGCTTGACGAGATTTACAAGTATTAGCATTAATTAAATAAGATGACTAATGTAATCATGTTAACAATCTATAATCTGATTGGAACCTCCTTTGTATATGGTTATCAATTGAATAATAAGAGTTTATACTATTTTTGTTTGACATATCATTAGTGGATCCTCTAACGTTAACATTTATTGTTATCATTATTTAATCCTTACGTTAATCTTCCATCTCAAAGTTCTCATCAACTTTTCTTCTTTATTATTATTAATACTACTATTACTACTACTACTACTACTATTACTATTAGTATTATTATTGCTATTACTATTATTGTTATTGTTGTTGTTGTTGTTGTTGTTTATAATTTGTACAATTAACCTTCTTGTGGTTCGACCCTGGTTTTGCCAGGTTATTTATTACTTCAACACTCCTACACTTGAGAGAAGACATCAATCTTTTAGTCGTGTCAAGTTTTTGACACCGTTGCCAGGGAGGTAAGTTCTTGTACAAATTATAGTATTTAGTTTATTTTCTCTTATTTCTTCTTCTTTTGTTTTTTTTTATTTTATCCCTACACGTGCATAAAAGTGTAGTCACGTACATTAAGTGGTAGACTTTGTAGGGTATCCTCATCATTTTCAGAAAATATGGTTGAATAAGATAATAAGTCACTTCATAATGAGAATAATGAGAATAATGGTGTTAGAACACTTATAGACTACATGAATCCCACAAGAACAAGTGCATTATCATGCATAGTTTTCCCTTCTGATATATCTCCTTTTAATTTTAAGTCAGACATTATTCAACTTTTATCTTCTTTTCATGGCTTAGATTTAGAAAATTCATACTTGCATTTAAGGGAATTTGAGAAGGTTTGTAATCGTATAATGACTTACATTGTAGCATGAACACCATCAGATTAAAGCTTTTTCCTTTTTCATTAAAAGATAAAGCTAAAACATGGCTACAAAATTTGAGACCAGGATCCATTCGTGCTTGGGATAAAATGCAACATTAGTTTTTAAAGAAGTTTTTTCCATCTCACAAAACAAACTCTTTCAAAAGACAAATCACCACTTTCACTAAAAAACTAGGAGAAACATTTTACCAATATTGGGATAGGTATCGAGACTTGCTTAATACTTGCCCTCATCATGGTTTTAAAACATTGAGATTGGTTTTATATTTTTATAAAGGGTTAACACCTAGAGATAAACAAATGGTTGAATTGATGTGTAATGAAACTTTTAAAGATAAAGACCCTGATGAAGCAATGAAATACTTAGACTTGTTAGCTAAAAATGCTAAAAATTAGGACATGACGGGTACTTATGAGGCACCGAGTAAAACTCAGCCTTATACATCTAGTAGAGGTATGTACAACCTTAGGGAAGATCATGACCTTCAAGCTAAGTTTGTGTCTTTAGCTAGAAAAGTCGAGACACTAAAATTGAAAAAGAGTGGTCAATTAAAATCTATTGAAAACATTGTGTGTCAAATATGTGAAACAAATGAACACTCAACCAATAACTGTCCAACCTTGCCTTTTGTTAAGGAATGTCTTCATGAACAAGTCTATGCTTTAAAAAGTTTCCAAAGGGCTAGCCATAACCCATACTCACAAACATACAATCTTGGTTGGAGAAATCACCCAAATTTTAGTTGGAAGAGTGATAATAACAATGTATAAACTTCACAACCACCATTTCAAGCATATAATTTCTAAAATTCTCATGGATATGCACCTCCTTATACTCCAACTCCTAGAAGAAATCTTGAGGAAACATTGCATGCATTCATTGAAAAGCAAGAGACAATCAATACTTAACTTGTTCAAAATATGATAGATTTTAAAGATACTCTTGCAAAATTGACATCTGCTCTTTGTTTTCAAGAGAAAGGTAACTTTCCATCTCAACCACAATAAAGTCCCAAGGGGCAATATAATGCAAATACAAGTAGTTCAGGTAGCCAACACATGGATCAAGTCAAATCAGTCACTACTAGGTGAGTTTACTTCCATATTTAGTTTTTCAAAGTCTCAATCTAGGTGAGTTAAAACCAACTTCTATAACTCTTTTACTTGTTGATAGATCTGTAAAAGTTTCTAGAGAAATAATTAAAGATGTATTAGTACAAGTTGATAAATTTATTTATCTTAGACACAATCTGTTGAAACATGTAATTCATTTTCTGTTATTTTAGGATGTTCGTTTCTTGCAACTTCTAATGCATTGATTAATTGTAGGAATGAATTGATGAAGCTATCATTTGGAAACATAACATTGGAGATGAATATCTTCAACATTTGCAAACAACCCGGAGATGATAATGAATTACAAGAAGTAGATCATATTGAGGAATTAGTTTATAATCAACTTGAATCTACTTTAAGTCAAAATGAGTTGGATGAATCTAAAGATTTGCAAATGATTTATTCTCAAGAAGAAATCACGGATGAAAAATGCCCTAAAAATATTGATGCAGATCTTTTATCAAAAGTGATAACAGATTTAACATCTAACATCACATTAATCCATATTTACTTTTCTAACAAATCTTTACTTTCTCTTAGTCCAATGTTTTGGTATGATAAAAATAACAATTTTCTTGCTTTATGAGATTTGCCAACTCATTGGAGTATCTAAGACAAAAGAAATTTTTTAAACGACATGCAAAACTTTTATTAGGATGACCCTTACTTATTCAAATATTGTCCTCATCAAATATTTCAAAGATGCATTCTCGACAATGAGGTAAGTAGAGTTATTAAATTTTGTCATTCTAAGGCATGTTGAGGTCATTTCTCATCAAGAGAGACAACTGTAAAAACCTTACAAAGTGAATTTTATTGGCCCACCATGTTTAAAGATTCACGTGCATTTTGCAAAGTTTGTGAAAATTGTCAAAAGTCAAGATTCATTTTAAAATATAAGAAATCTTTAGATAATCTTTTATTGACTTTTGAGACACATCCTGGTGGAGATATGCATTATGCAATTCATGACTTATGATCCTATTTTCATAAAAAACATGATCAACTTAGTCTTGAGAATCTGACTAAAAAAGACCCTGTTTGCTAGTTTTTAAGAAAACTGGATGGGAAGCCTATCCCCAACCTATACAAATAGAGGGTGTTTAAGTCGTTGTTGGATGTAAAACTAAAGGAAGATGTGAGCTACAATTATAACTACTTGTACATACACATGTTAACTACTTGTACATACATGTTTTTTTTTAAAATATAATAATAAAAGAGAAAGAGAGACTTCAGCTGGCCTACATATAGGTGGTATGATTTCCTTTTTAATTTCTCATCTATAAAATCCTTTCTTCCTTCCTTTTATTACTACTTAACCCATACATTCAATAAATATAGAAGTGTGTAGAAATGACAAGTTCCTCAAGTCATCAAATACAAAGTATTTGTGTTTTTGGTGGATCTAGTCCTGGGAAAGAAATGGAGTTTTTAGAATCAGCAAATCATCTTGGTCAGATGCTAGTTGAGAGAAAAATTCATTTAGTGTATGGGGGAGGTAGTCTTAGGTTAATGGAAGGTGTGTCAATAGCTGTATTTTTAGGAGGTAGTCAAGTTTTGAGGGTCATCCCTGAAGCTTTAGCACAAGGGGATATCATTGGAAAAATATTTGGAGAGGAACTACAGGTCTCCATAATATCTACTTGAATGATGCAATGTTTAACCATGCTAATTAATGCCTTCATTGCCTTTCTAAGTGATCTAGGCACATTGGAAGAAATCTTTCATATTTCCTCTTGGGCCTAACTGCACATTCACTATAAACCCATAGGTTTGTTAAATGTTAATGGTTATTATGATAAGTTGTTGCCTTTTTTTGTATCATGCTATGGAACAAGAATTTCTAGCATCTTTTACACGATAAATCATAATCTCTATTGCTACTACTGAATAATTGATTAACCTACTACAATCTTTCATTCCTGTAATTAATCCCTCAATGAGTCACATAAATTGGTTATCTAAGAAAATCTATAAAAAACTTAGATTAGATTTGAGTCTTTATTTGTATTTTTTTTGTATCTTTTTGTTTTATTATTGTGTTTTGTTACTTCTTATTTTTGTTTTAGTGTGTTTCAGGTTTGTCAATATTTGTTATTTCAGGTGATATCTTCTATACTCTATCTTTCTACCTTAGAATATTGAGGATAATGTCTTATTTTGGTTGGGGGGAAAGGGTAGTAGCTAAAAATAAATAAATTAACTAACTGTGTTTTCTATTTCATAAAGCATGTGCAAAATTGTTATTGCTATAATGACAGAGTAAAGGAGATTTTTTTATAACTCTTGAAACGCATCTTAGTAACTATTCTTAATAAGGTCTATCATAATACTTATTAAAATATTCAGGTTTACAAACTCTTGCATTGTTATCACTTAATTCTACTCATATAGTCATTTAACACATATTCTTAAACCTTAATTTACACATACACACTTTTACATGTGATTGTGAGTTGCACATTTGATTATTATATTATTTATATTCTTTTGTTAAAGGTAACAACTAAGGGAAAAAGATAATATATAATTTAAAAAAAACAAAAAAAAAGAGCAAAAAAAATGATGATAATAAAAATGTAGATAAGTTTGGTTTCGTAGCCTCCCTAAGCTAAGCAATTAAGTTTGAAGGGGTGTTTTAACACCTAATACTCTAAAGTTAACTGACTTGGAAGCTATTGGCCTAACGCTTATTATATGGGTTGAGGAGAAAAACTTAAGGAAATCAAACATTGCACTATCTACATATTAGTATCTGCGACCTAAGTTACTAAGCTCATAGGGGTCTCAATACCTAATGCCCTAAGACTAACTGAGCTGGGAGTCATTAGTCGAAAGCTCGTTACATGGGTTAAAGATGCATGATGTTTTAAGTTATATGTATATATATTAAAAAAAAGAAAAAAGAATAATAATAATAATCCCAACCTAAGGAAGTTCACTTTAAACATTAGAATAAAAATTTTGTTTTCTTCCAAATAAAGACCCATAACTATGTATTGATATATTGAGCATAAAAGAAAGGTTTATTAATATCTTGTTTAGAGATATTGAGCAAATATATAAATTTAATGAGAGTTTGTTTATCTAAATAGATTAATGGAAGTTGAATGATGGATATCTTGCTTTATGGAATTTGTAAAGTATTTTTTTTAACACTTTGATTACTAGGGACTAGTAATAAGCTGTTTAAGGGGGGATGTGATTAATACTTAAAAGTGCTTTTTTATCAAGAATTTATGTCATTATTTTGCACTTGAAGTATCAATAACTCCTTAACTAAAGCATATTTTATAATAATATATCTAATAATATAAGATACCTTTAATTTATAGTAAATGTTCATTTTAAATGCAGGCCTATCATATAACTGAAAGGATTGATTGATAAATTTAAGAACTAAAATTGAAAGGGTAAAGAGATGGCTAAACTTCAAAAAGAGATGCCGGTGCAATCCAAACCAGAATACTATTCTGTAATTGGGTCATATCTAGAGTTGTAGATCTCAGATTTAGGTCTACTTAATATGGATGAAAAGGTAAGATATAGGCCTACAACTTTTATATGGAGCCCAAGACTTAAAAAGGTCATTTTCAAGTCCAAATTGTAGCAACAACAAAGAAGATCGAATATATCTTCCAGCCCAAGCATTGTTTAGTGTTTGACCTATATATGGAGTTCTAGAAGTCTAAATGACCTGAATTGTTAATACAAGAAAATTGAGATAATTTCCAACTACTTTCATGTTTTTAAGTGGTTCCAATTGTGTCGTTATTAATGACGTTTTAGGCAGACAATAAAAGATAAGGATTGTCACCAAGTCAAGAGTTGGTCACCCACTCATCAATTAGTCATCATATTAATAGTTTTTAATTTTGGCCTATAAAAGAAGGCATTTTTCCATGCATTTAGGCATCTTAGTTTTTAGATTAAGATCATGCTCTTGCTTTCTCTATTTGTATTTTTTTTAATGTTTATGATTTGCTTTCATTAAGATCAATTTATGCCTTTCATTTCCTTTTCTTTACTAGTTAGCTTTTATCTTATTTATGTTCTTAAGTTGTTTATTTTTTTTCTTTTATTATGTTTAACTAAGTTTACTATATCAAGGTGAAAGGGTTACACTAATGGTGTAAGAATAAGTATAATGTAAACTTAAGATGAACTTTAATGTTTGTTACTAACATGTTTTGTATTTGTTATCTTGTTCACTCTTTAATAATTTGCTTGTTAAATGATTAATCTTAATTTATGTTGTATAACACTTGGTACAACAAATGCTTGGCACTTTCATGTATGGTATAACTGACTCCTGAGCTATGAAAGGAACTTGATTTGTTGTTATCATTGTTTAATCTTTACGTTAATCTTCCATATCAAAATTCTCATCAACTTTTCTTCTTCTTCTTCTTTACTACTACTACTACTACTATCACCACCACTACTATTATTAGTATTATTATTGCTACTACTACTACTGTTGTTGTTGTTGTTGTTGTTGTTACTATTGTTGTTCTTTATAATTTATACAATTAACCACCCTATGATTCGACCTCAGTCTTGCCAAGTTATTTGTTACTTCGACACTCCTACACTTGGAAGAAGAAATCAATATTTTAGTCATGTCACTAGACCTATAAAGAGGTTTTGTAAACATTAATGTTATTACTCATTTAACCTCAAACATGAAAGAATAAGTGTGACACCTAAGGTAACAATTGGGAATTTTAAGATCACAACATCTATGTGTATTTTTAAGATTAGGTATATCTTTTCCTTGTCTAGTTTTGTTAGAGATGTATTTTTCTACTACAACTTGTGTGTGAGCAAATTGCATCCAAATGAGTGGATTACTCTAATAATTTTTTTATAAGTATTTGAGACTTAAATATCATGTCCCAATTGTTGATTTCTTTATATATTGCTATAATTCATCTACTTCTTTTTAGGGTAAGAAATGGTTTACATGGTTTTAATTTATCTACTTCTTTTTAGGGTAAGAAATGGTTTGCATGATTTTAATTTATCTACTTCTTTTTAGGGTAAGAAATGGTTTGCATGGTTTTATACTTTTTATAGGAGGAGAATACGAAATCCCTTGAACGATATTTTTCAAGGTAAATTATTGTCAATAAAAAATTAGATGAATAATTGGTTAATAAAAGGTTATAGTGGTTCAATAACCTTTTCTAATAACATGTGGGGATGGTTTTGGTTTGGAGGGTGTCTATCATATGTAATATTGTTCCTTCTTTATGCTAAAATAAGGAGAATGCTTTCAGAAATCTTACTGAGAACTATCGATTCTATCTTTTTCAGTTGGCTAAAGGGTATTTTCTAAGCTATAATATATATGGTACAAGATATATATTTCATCTTCTTTGCTTTTGGAATATATCTCTTATAGTAATATTTGTCTATATTATTTACATATAGGCTCTACTCTGTAAGATTATTGAAGAAAGAAGAAAGATCAATGAGCTCCAACTTTTTATTTATCATCATCATTATTGTTAAAAGGATACTTAAGAGGAGAAGAAGTTTTAAGAGGAGGAATCTTATAAAGGAGACAAGACTAAAACAAAGAAACTTGAACTTTAAATAAAGATCATAAGAGAATCTCAACATTGAAGTGGTGAGATGGAGACTAATATTGATATGAAAACTACTAGGAGCATATATGTTTTGTACTAAAGGAGTAAGAAAGACATAGTTCACAACCTATTATTTTAGTTCTCTTATACTAATGACACCCACGCCAAGTCCACTTTCAAACCTTATACATGTTATTACCCCTACAAAGTCTTATGCATGTTGTAATATGTTCTATTAATATTCATGTAAATTTGAGTGGTTACACTATTCTAACACTTCTTTTTCTCCTCTTTTTTGGTTCCATTAGTCATTTCCTTAATTTTTTTAAGCTACAAAACAACCAATGGTTATGATTCCTAACCTAAGAAATCTTTTTGGGTGGGATTTCAACATCATAGAAAGGTAATTTATATTGATAGAGAGAGACTTTATGACATCTATATTTATGAATAATACTTCGATTGTAGATAGTCATGTCTAAAATATAGATATTTTTGCTAGAATATCTCAGTTTCCCTAGGCATACACCAATTTAAAGAAGGTGGTCTATGTAATCAGTTAACCAATAACATGTATGTAGCTTTCCATATGAGTATGGAGATATTAATATCCTTATTATTATCATTTACTATTTTTAGCACTATTAATAGAAGATTCCCCCCCCCAACAAATGCAAGTATTAGCTCTCTAGAGATAGGAAGAGGAGCATAAACGGATAACCAAATCTTTAATGCTAGCTTATCAAGAGATTATAATTTGTAAGGAGATATAAAATCATATAGAGGAGAGTCTTCGTGAACTATAGTCTACCAATTGCTCCTTACACATATAAAGAAATGCTTTTTATATAGAGCTTGCATCTTTTAATGTTGTTATTGTGGAGTCCAAACAAGAAGTGCTTAGTCTAAAAACAGAGAATTAAAGAGTTTGAAAATGCATTTTTTGATGTCTAGAGTGCACTAATTGATATGCAATATGAACTTGTAAAAGTATAGGGTGAGATGACTTGGTTACACGCAGAATGCTCACATTTCTAGGTATTATGAGAAAATCCATCTGACTTTAAGACTACTTATAACAACAATCCCACATTAAAAACTATAGTAGAGGATGGATTGGTTGAAATAATGGGAGACGTTCACTTCCAAGACAATTCTTAGAACATTAATATAGATTTCTCTTATTTGTTTTATGATAATCTGCCTTCTTTTAATAAGATTCAAACTCGGAGAGCTATAACGACCTTAGAAGGTTAATATTTGTTTGATGAGCTAGACTAAGAATAGGAGACCATAAGTAGTACTTGTATTCCATTTGATATGTTTGGCATTATATTTTTATTATGTAATAATTTTGTATTTGCTATGTTGTATTGTGTTGTGTATGTTTTGATAATGAATTAAAGGAAGTTGAATTTATCATTTGGCTATCTATTTTTGGAGTATAAACTAAATGTAATTTAGAGATTAATAGTTTCATGAGAAATTGTTTATGGGATATAAATTGAAGAAAAATAATCGAATTTGAAGAAAAAGTTTAAGTTGGGTTGGAATTGTGGCACGTCGTGGCAAAAACATCCACCCTTAGTATTTTATTTGATGTTTAAAAATGTGTGGCAAATATAGAGAGATAAGAAATTTTTTATCTTTCATTAGTGGAAAAATAGAATGATATCACCACCTAGTATTTTAGTCACTAGGAATCTTGACTAGTCCTAAAGATCAGGTACGGGGACTAGTTGCGTAAAGAGAAGGTATTAGCACGGTAAATACGTCCTACCTAAGGTAAGCTGTATTGTTTTATCGTCTAAAAAAATCTAAAGTCTTGCTTTGTTTTCTAGTTGTTGGTCCGTCTATGGTTTAAGAAAAGTTCTATTAAGTAAAAAACCTCTTATATTATTAGGTAAAACCTAAATGTTCTAACCTCAACAAATAATTTAATATTTGAAATATATTAATTTAATATCTAAAATATATCTTACATAAAAGGTCATAATTCCAAGTATTAAAAGAAAAAAATAATTTTTAAATTTTTTTAAAATATTAGTCAGTTCTCGTGACTTTAATAAATTGATTATTAAAGTCAAAATGTATGTTAAAACTTTTTTATATATAAAAATACAATATAATTTTTTATTATACTTTTTTATAAAGACTTGGCTGTATGTATGAAAACAAAAAATTTTATTTTTTTATTATGTTTTGACAGAAACTAGGAATTTCAATACTGAATTTGTATCTTTACAGTAGAAAATCGTTATAACATCAATAAATAATTTAATATTCAGAACACATCTTACGTGTAAGGTCGTAATCCAGGTATTAAAAAAAATATTTTTAAAATATTAATCAGTTCTTATAACTTTAATAAACTAGTTATTACAGTCAAAATGCATGCTAATTTGTTTTAAGGATATAATATGATTTTTTTATTATACTTTTTTAGAGAGACTTGATCATATGCATGAAAATAAAAAACATTATTTTTTTATAATATTTTGACAAAAACCAGGTATTTCAATATCAAATTTGTATATTTATAGTATAAAAATATAAACTAATATTAAATAAAATAAAATAAAATGCTGAAGAAATTTTTTTTTTTGGGCGGGGCTGACCTGGCCCACATGACCCAGCTAGAATATACACGTGTAAAATTTTACACGTGTATGAACAGTACGAGGGTAATTAAATTACTTTTCACTGTTCACCCTTCTTTTTATAAATAGCTTAAGACGCATGCGGCGATTTTATTACAGGGACTGTGGAAGGAATTGAACATGGTGCTGGAGAGATTAAGACAATGGTGATGCGGACTTCTTCTGCTACCTGCATTCTTGCTTTGGGTTGCTATGGGTTCCTCTTTTTTTTTTTGTTCAACTCACGTCTCTCTCTTTCTTTCTTTTCCCGTCTGCTCTCCTCTATCCTCCTCCTGCTTTATTCTCTTGCTGCCTTTTTTACTTTCTTATGCTCTTCCTCCCTCTATTTCTCTCTTCTTTACGTTTCCCTCTCCCTCTTTTTTTTCTTTTCTTTGTCGCATCCTCTCTCTTTTTCCCCTCCTTGTGCAGTGCATCCTTTGACTTTTATAGCCAGAGGATGCAAGCGTTTTCCTTTGTAGGGACGGAATAGCGGCCGAAGAGATACAGTTGTGGACATGTCCCCTTGATCACTGCCTTCACTGCTGCAACCGTTTCTCCGCCAGCTATAATGTATGTCTTTTGAAGAAGACAATGAACAAGGTTGAGCAAAATGGCACCGTTTTTGCAATTTTAAATAATATTTCTGATTTGATCCTTGAATGTTTATGTAATTTTGTAATCAAGCCCCTTGAAAAAATTGTAATTATACCCCTTGATTTTAGCATCTTTTTTTATTTAGTCCTTTGTTTTGGATTGTTTCAATTAAATCTCTAATTAGCTATCAAACTTCAATAATTATACAGTTAAACCTTTTATTTGACCAAATCAACTCTTCAAAACTATAATTTGATACTAGAACTTTAGGTTCTTCTAATAAAAGTCAAAATTGACTTAAAAGATCAATGTTTTTGCAATCAAATTCTCTTTAAATTTAATTAAACCTTAGATAAAATTTAATTGAATCCATAAACATATGATTTTAGACTTTTCTTTCTCAAATTGAATTTTTCTTGTCAATAAGGCTCTCGCCAATCCAAAATATAATGTCAAATTTCAACCTTTTTTGTTTTTTGAACCTCCTCAACTAATTTTGTCCTTTTTTCAACATCCTTTTTTTGCTCCTATTATTTTTTGAATTTCTTTCAAATATTTTTTTGATATATTTTTTTTGGATTTTCTAATTTTTATTTTTTAAATTTTCATGGGAACCCAAAAATAGGTAACAACAAGAATGATCGTATTGCTTAGTAGAGACCAAACTACAAGTGTATTTCTATTTGATTGGGATATCCAACTAAGCTACATGTTTAATGACACGATCAAAAAATTAGTGTCGAAGTAATAAATAACTCGGCAAGACAAGGTCGAACCACATGAAGGTTAATTGTGTAAATTATAAATAATAGTAATACTATTACAACAACCACAATGATAATAATAATAATAATAATAATAATAATAGTAATAGTAATAGTACTACTACTAATAATAATATAATAGTAATAGTAAAAGTAATAATAGTAGTAGTAATAAAAGAAGAAGAAGAAAAAGTTGATGAGAACTTTGAGATAGAAGATTAAAATAAGAATTAAACAATGATAATAACAAATGTCAAGGTTAGAGGATCTATTAATGCTATTTCAAACAAGTATAGTATAAACTCTTATTACTCAAATGGAAACCATATACAAAGGAGGTTCTAATTAGATAATAAATGGTTAACATGATTATATTAGTTATCTTATTTAAATAATGTTAATGCTTGTAAATGTTTTTAGATATTCATGATTATAACTTATGTTAACAACAAATCAAGTTCCTTTCATAACTTAGGTGTCGGTTATACCATATAGTATGAGCTATGAAAGTGTCAAATATTTTTTATACCAAGTGTTATATAACATAAATCTAGATTAGTGTTTTAATAAGTGATTAGTACTTAAAAGTGTATTTTTATCAAGGCTTTATATCATCATTTTGTACTTGAAGTATCAATAACTCCTTAACTAGAGCATGTTTTATAATAATAAGTATGATAATATAAGATACCTTTAATTTATGGTAAATACTCATTTTAAAAGCAGGTATTCTCACCATTCAATGGATTAATTGTTGTAATTAACTATTGTAGTGAAAGGATAAAGAAAAGGCTAAACTCACGAAGGGGATGCCGATTCACTTCAAATTCAAACACTGTTCAGTCATCGGATCATATCTAAAGCTATAGATCTTGGATTTCATATTAATTTATATGGCTAGAAAGATAAGAAATAGGCCTACAACTTTTATGGTATGAAAACACCTAAATTTACCATTTTCAAATTCAAAGTTTAGTAACAAAAGAGAAGTTCAAATCTATCCTGCAATCCAACCCAAACACTACTCAGAGTGTTACCCATAACTAGAGTTCTAGAAGTTCAAATAATCTAAAATTTAGTGGGTGGAAGGAAAAGACAATCTCTAACAACTTTCATGAAGAGGACTAGCTCTAATTTGGATGGTAAAAATGAGATTTCATCTAAACAAGAGCGTGAGGGCTATTCACCACATCCACCAGCAGCACTGCTTAATATTTTAGACATATCTTGATCTGTAGTGCTCTAAATGATTTGAATTTGGTGGGTTAAAGAAAAAGATAATTTATGACAACTTTCATGAAGAACACTTTGCCACGTTCGGATTGCATCAATATCAATTCAGCCATTCAAAGTGCTTGAGTGATGTTGTCTACCAAGTCCACTAATCAATAGTTGGCCACTACATTAATTATCAATTACTATATGAATAGTTTTGAATTTTAGCCTATAAAAAAGAGGCATTTGCCATTCATTTAAGCATCTGGTTTTTTATATCAAGATCATGTTCTTGCTCTCTTTCTTTATATTTTTATAATGCTTAAGTTTTACTTTCATTAATCTTTTATTCATCCTTTTCATTTCCTTTACTATACTTAATTAACTTATATCATGTTTATGTTCTTTTATTGTTTCTTTAAGTTTTTCTTCTGCATAATGTCTAGCTAAATTAGTTATGTCAAGGTGAAAAGGTTTCACTAATGGTGTTGGGATAAGTATAATATAAACTCAATATGGACTTCAATGTTTATGTCCTAAACAACTTGCTATTAACATGTCTTATCATTTTTATCTTATTAATTCTTAATACCTTACTTATTAAATGGTTAATCTAGATTTGTGTTGTATAATACTTGATATATCAAATACTTGATCCTTCACAGTCTTCAGCCAACATCGTTATTATGAGAGGAACTTGATTTATTGTCAACAGAAGCTAGCATCATGAATACTTGATAAAATTTCTAAGTATGATATTATGTAAATAAGATGATTAATATGTTCATGTTGATAATTAATAAAGAGTTTATATCTTACTTATCTCTAATACCATTAGTGTATCCTCTAACCTTGACATTTGTTTTTATCATTGTATAATCTTCACATTAATCCTATATCTCAAGGTCTTTCACTCATCTTCACCACCACCACCATTGTTGTTATTGTTGTTGTTGTTGTTCTTTATAATTTATATAGTTAACCTCCCTATAGTTCGACCCCAGTCTTGCCCGGTTATTGATTACTTTGACATTCCTGCACTTGGGATAAAACATCAACTCTTTGATCATGTCAATAAGCAAAATATTAAAGAGTGAACAAGATAACAAATACAAAACATGTTAGTATCAAACATTAAAGTCCATGTTAAGTTTATACTATACTTATTCTTACACCATTAGTGTAACCCTTTTACCTTGACATAATAAACATAACTAAACATAATAAAATAAAGAAAAATAAATAAATAAAATAAGAACATAAATAAGATAAAAGTTAACTAAGTAAAAGAAAGAAAATGAAAGGCATAAACTTGATATTAATGAAAGCAAAACATAAGCAATATAAAGAGAGAAAGCAAAAACATAATCTTGATCTGGAGACCAAGATGCCTAAATGCATGGTAAATGTCTTCTTTTATAGGTTAAAATTGAAAACTATTGATTTGATAACTAATTGATAAGTGGGTGGCCAACTCTTGACTTGGTGACAATCCTTATCTTCTCTTGTCTACCCAAAACATCATTGATAACATCAGAATTGGTAGCCCTTAAAAACATGAAAGTTCTAGGAAATTATCTTAGCTTTCCAAGAAAAACAATTGAGGTCATTTAAACTTCTACAACTCCAGATATGGGTCAAACACTAAACAGTATTCAGACTGTAGGACAGATTCAGACTTCTTCGTTGTTGCTATAATTTGGACTTAAAAATAGTCTTTTTAAATTTGGGATGTCATGAAAGTTGTAGGCCTATATCTTACCTTTCCATCTATATAAAGTAGACCTAAATCGGAGATCTATAGCTCCAGATATATCCAATTACCGAATAGTATTCCGATTTGGACTATACTAATATCTCTTTTCTATGTTTGACCATCTCTTTATCCTTTTAATTCCAATACTTAAAATCATCAATTAATCCTTTCATTTATGTGATAGACCTACATTTAAGATGAAAATTTACCACAAATTAAATGTATCTTATATTATTAGATATGTTATTATAAAACATGTTTTAGTTAAGAAGTTATTAATACTTTAAGTGCAAAATAATGATATAAAACCTTGATAAAAATGCACTTTTAAGTACTAATCATTTAGCTTGGTTTGATTAAGATAATGCTTAACTTAGTCTGACCCGAGCTACTATATATCTTGATTTGTCTTTGACTATTTAGAGAATATTTTAATTTGTAGAATAATTATCCCTAGGAAAAAATAGTCAGGAGAGAAAAACTTCGGAGAAAATTACATGGAGATATGAAGTTAATCGTAGAGAAAATAATCAAATATTAACTTGGAGACTTAACTAAAAGAATAAAACCTTAGAGATAGCATGAAGAAAATAATCAAATATTAACTTGAAGAACTTAACCAAGAGAATAAAACCTTGGAGATTACATGGAGATATGAAGATTAATATGGAGAATTAAAACTTTATTGAAAAAGTTTTTAGTTCCAAAACTAAGGCATTGAAACATATATATAGTAATTATATTGGAGATACACATGAGATATAAAACTCATTGGAGATACATGGCTAATTACATATGTGAGAGATTAAATGAAAATACATCTTGAAATGGTCTGAGTGTCAGCATAGAAAAGTTCTTTTCCTTATTCATCTTATAGATGATACATATTAGACTTAATGAGTTTACCCTTAAGAGTTACCAATTCATCCAATTTCTTTAATACTATATCTCCCACTTTAGATGTTTTATTGTTTGCTCTTGCATTGTGGTATTGAGAGATTAGGTATCAAAATGCCTCATTTTTAATTACTATACTAAGTCTAACTTCCTCAATCAAGTCCAAGTTTGTGTCTCATCTCTTTATCATTGTTGTTGATAAAGAAAACTGATACTCTATGATTGAGGCATCCCATCTTAACAGGGATTATGACCTCGGTGCCATATGCTATCAAGAATGGTTTTTTTCCCATGTAAATCTTTTTCATAGTCTTACAGGCCTATAAAATCTCATTTAGTAGTTTAGCTCATTCTTCCTTAGCTAAATCTTTTTTTTTCAATCCATTCAATATTATTTTGTAAATGAGTTCAACTTGTCCATTTATCAACAAAAGTGAGGCCGATGAGAATCAATGCTCAATCTTAGGCTCTAGTGGCATATGAGAAGGGGTATCCTCTAATGGATCCTCCTTGCCTCTTTTTAAACCCTTATCTGGTTATTGCACCCTTTGTTATGCAAACCATCCTAGTACAAGAATTTTTTTAATTAAAGACCCTTTTTTTTCTCACTCCTGAGCCCATATTAGAGCTCTGATACCAACTATAATAACTTTAATTTTGTAAACAATATTCATAACAAGATTTATCACATACTTCTCTTGAAATATTCAGGTTTACAAACTCTTACATTAGTATCAATTTATTTTGCTTATATACTTATTTAACAAGTATTTTTAAACCTTCATTTTCACACATATTTTAAGATATGATTGTGGGTTGCATATTAGATTATTACATTATTTATTTTCTTTTGTTAAAAGTAACAACTAAAGGAAAGGGATAGTATATAATTTGCAAAAAAAATTGATAATATTGATGATAATAAAAATATAGATAAGTTTGGTTTCGTAGCCTCCTTAATTTAAGCAATTAAGCCCCAATGAGTGTTTTAAAACCTAATACCCTAAAGTCAATTGACTTGTGAGCTATTAGCCCAAGACTTATTACATAAGTTGGGGAGAAAAGTTTAAGGGAATCAAACATTGCAATATCTATGTATTAGTATCTGCAACTCGAGTTACTAAACTCGTAAGGGTTCTCGCACGTCACCCGCATGGCATTGGCTGGCAATTTTTCATTTGTTGTTTTACTTTGATTGGTTCTTTGGAGTTGCCATATAGTATTTAATTGAGGGCTGCTAGGAAACCCGGGTATACTGGTCTTGTTAGAGATTCGCGGGTAAGGGACTGATTGTGGTTAGAAAAGGTATTAGCAACCCTAATGCACCCTACCTAAGATAAGCTGTTTCGTGACTTTGAGGTGTTAAAGAAGTTTTAATAATTTTCTTTTCATCGAATATCAAAAATACAAATTACATATAAGTTAATAATTCTAGATCATGAATCCAATCAAAATATTAAATTCTTCTTTAATCTTTGTAATTTTATCATAAAAAAATCCTTAAAACAAATACAAACACACACATATACTTACACTATATTTTTTTTGTTACATCAACACTACAAATAATAATAAGGGTTCAAGGATGTAGGTTTTGGGAGATGGCAGCGGAGATGGGGGTTGCATTGAGGGGGTCAACTAGTTTGTGTTGGTGAAGGGGAGCGGTCAAAAGATGGATCAGGCGACTGGTGTAGGTGGAGATAGGTTTAGGTTTAGGGTTTTTTTTATGGGTTTTGCTCTTTGCAAAATTGCCCCCCTCTGTGAATAGGTTGGAAACTCTTATTTATAGCCAAAAGCGTGCTAGGTTTTCAAAATTGGTCCCTCAACTTCTTTATTTGTAAATTTTGATTTTTTATTTATTTTTTATATATTTTTCTTATCAACATCGCCTTGAATGAGAAAAATCAGTGATTTTGAAAATAACATGTTAAAAGTAATGCGTTCTAAAACCTTTGAAAATTTAAATTCTTTTGAGACGATGCTAAAAATTCTAATAATGATGCAAATATATTAAAAAATGTACTTGAATTTTTATGTTTTTTTTGTTATTTTTGAATTTTTTTCTAAAACTTTATTAAAACATGGGTAAAAAATTAGATAGCAACAGATGCCCTCTCTTTACAATGCTTATAAAACAAAACTCCTTAATGGTTTGCGTAGTAAGCTTTGTAAAGAAAAACTTGTCTTACACCCATCTAAAGACCTTACCTTTTTTTTCTTTTTCTGTTTCTTTCTCTTTTCCTTTTATTTTCTTCCTCTTCTTCCTTTCTCTTTCTCTTTGTGTTTTTTCTTTTTTTGTTAACCTGAGATCTCATCTGACGATCTCCTTTAACTAGAACCGAATAAAATGTTCTTCATGATGACAGGGTTTAAACTTTCTCTCTTTGTTTTTTTATCTTTTTTGTTAACTTGAGATCCCATCTGACAACCTTCTTTAATCAAAACCAAAGAATGTGTGTAGCTTGGTCAACCTGAAATTCCATTTGGAGATTCCCTTTAAACAAAGCCACTTGAGATCCTATCTAGCGACCTCATTCAATTAGAACTAAAAAAATATGTGTCTCGATCAACTTGAAATCTCATCTGGCGATTTCTTTTAACCAAAGCCACTTGAGATCCCATCTAGCGACCTCATTCAATTGGAACTAAAAAAATATGTCTCAGTCAACCTAAAATCCCATCTGGCAATTTCTTTAAATCAAAGCCACTTGATATCCCATATAACGACCTCATTTAACTAGAACTAAAAAATATGTAACTTGGCCAACTTGAAATCTCATCTGACGATTCCCTTTAACCAAAGCCACTTGAGATCTCATCTAGCAACCTCATTCAACTAGAACTAAAAAAAATATATGTCTCGGTCAACCTAAAATCCCATTTGGTGATTGCCTTTAACCAAAGTCACATGAGATCCCATTTAATAACCTCATTTAACTAGAACTAAAGAAATATATAGCTTGGTCAACCTAAAATCCCATCTAGCAATTTCCTTTAACTAAAGCTACCTGAGATCCCATTTGATAACCTCATTCAACTAGAACTAAAAAAATATTATAACTCGGTAAACTTGAAATTTCATCTAACGATTCCTTTTAACCAAAGCTATCTGAGATCCCATCTAGCGACCTCATTTAACTAGAACCAAAAAAAATATGTGTAGCTCAATCAACCTAAAATCCAATATGGCGATTCCCTTTAACCAAAGCTACTGGAGATCCCATCTAGCGACCTCCTTTAACTAAAAGAAAATAATGTGTAAAAAGTGGCCTCATTATAATGGGTGTCCTACCCAGGTGGAAAGAATGTGAAAAATGGTCTTATTATGATTGGTGACCTACCTAAATGGAAAGAATGTGAGTGTGGTCTCATTGTAATGGGTGACCTACCTAGATAAAAAAAATGTGAAGTGCGGTCTCATTGTAATGGGTGACCTACCCAGATAAAAAGAATGTGAAGTGTGGTCTCATTGTAATGGGTGACCTACCTAGGTGGAAAAAATAATGGTCTCATTGTGATGGGTGACCTATCCAAGTGGAAGATGGAAAAAATATGAATTGGTCTCATTGTTATGGGTGACCTACCTAGATAGAAAAAAATAATGGTCTCATTGTGATGGGTGACCTACCTAGATAGAAAAAAATTATAGTCTCATTGTGATGAGTGACCTAACCAAGTTGAGGATGGAAAAAAATATGAATTGATCTTATTGTTATGGGTGACTTACCTATATAGAAAAAACAAAATGAAGTGTGATCTCATTATAATGGGTGACCTACCCAAATGGAAGATGATGGTCTCATTATGATGGGTGACCTACCCAAATGGAAGATTATGACCTCATTGTAATGCGTGACCTATCTAGAGAAAAAAAACAATGAGAATTGGTCACTTTGTAATAGTTGACCTACCTAGAAAAAACATTGGTCTTATTGTAATGGGTGACATATTCAAGAAAAAATGTTAGCGAGGGCTCAAAGGTGCACTCGAAATGAGGTAAGATTAGAAAATGCACTTAAGAAGTGAGGGCTCAAAGGCGCACTCAAAAGTAGGTAAGGTTAGAAAATGCACTACCTGAGAAATGAGGGCTCAAAGGCGCACTCAAAAGAAGGTGTAACACTGATTTGTTAATATACTTACCTGAGAAATATAAGTCCCCATTTCTTTATGGTGTTTTTTTTTTCTTAAAAGTTAAAGTGTTGGCAATAGACTTCAATGGCTTTTTTGCTTTTGCTTACTCGAGTCATCTCTTGTAATCCTGACCTTTAGAAAGGACTTGATATCATCATAGTTATTTACCCCCTGCCCTTTATCTTAAGGGTTTCTAATTTTGCCCAATAGTTTCTTACAAAGTGAATCATGGACCCACTCTACTAGATGTTTTTGAATTGCCCCCTAGCTTGATCATAACCCTAAGTGTTCAATTCGAGTTTAAGGATGAGGCTATATGAAGGAAAGTTTGACAAAGAGTTGTTTTCATATAGAATTTTTGGAATTCCAAAACTATTCTAGACATAGAAACCATTTTGACATTGATTCAAAACAAATTCATTTTGAAAAAAAAATTCAAGTGATTCCTGATTAGTACTTAAAAGTGCATTTTTATCAAGGTTTTATATCATCATTTTGCACT
The DNA here is from genome assembly GCA_015708895.1 of Populus ilicifolia. NCBI lineage: Eukaryota > Viridiplantae > Streptophyta > Magnoliopsida > Malpighiales > Salicaceae > Populus > Populus ilicifolia. The sequence goes on along the minus strand of SRLM01001865.1, from coordinate 4,085 downwards.
TGAAGTATCAATAACTCCTTAACTAAAGCATGTTTTATAATAATATATCTAATAATATAAAATAACTTTAATTTGTGGTTAATATTGATTTTAAATGCAGGCCTATTACATAAATAAAAGGATTGATTGATGAATTTAAGAACTGAAATTGAAAGGTTAAAGAGATGACCAAACATAGAAAAGAGATGTCGATGCAATCCAAACTGAAACACTGTTCAATAATTGAGTCATATCTGGAGCTATAGATCTCAGATTTAGATCTGCTTTATATGGATGGAAAGGTAAGACATAGGCCTACAACTTTCATATAGAGCCCAAGATCTAAAAAGGCCATTTTCAAGTTCAAATTGTAGCAACAACAAAAAAGCCCGAATCTATCCTCCAGCCCGAGCACTGTTCCGTATTTTGGCCATATCTGGAGTTCTAGAACTCAAAATGAGCTGAATGTTTTATACAAGAAAGCTAAGACAATTTCTGACAACTTCCATGTTTTCAAGTGGCTCTAATTTTGACGTCATCAATGACGTTTTGGGCAGACAAGAGAATATAAAGATTGTCACCAAGTCAAGAGTTAGTCACCCACTCATTAATTAGTCATCAAATCAATAGTTTCTAATTTTAGCCTATAAAAGGAGGCATTTGCCATGCATTTAGGCATCTTGGTATCCCGATCAAGATCATGCTCTTGCTTTCTCTCTTTATATTTTTTTGTAATGTTTATGCTTTGTTTTCATTAATATCATGTTTAGGCCTTTCATTTCCTTTTCTTTACTTAGTTAACTTTTATCTTATTTATGTTCTTATTTTATTTATCTATTTTTCTTTCTTTCATTATGTATAACTAAGTGTATGGTGTCAAGGTGAAAAGGTTACACTAATGGTGTAAGAATAAATATAGTATAAACTTAATATGGACTTTAATGTTTGATACTAACATGTTTTATATTTGTTATCTTGTTCACTCTTTAATACTTTGCTTGTTAAATGACTAATCTTGATTTATGTTGTATAACACTTGGTACAACAAATGCTTGACACTTTCATAGCGCATACTGTATGGTATAACCGACACCTGAGCTATGAAAGGAACTTGATTTGTTGTTAACATAAGTTATAATCATGAATGGTTGATGAAATTTACAAGTATTAGCATTAATTGAATAAGATGACTAATGTAATCATGTTAACAATCTATAATTTGATTCGAAACTCCTTTGTATGTGGTTTCCAATTGAATAATAAGAGTTTATACTATACTTGTTTGACATACCATTAGTGAAACCTCTAACCTTGACATTTGTTATAATTATTGTTTAATCCTTACATTAATATTCTATCTTCAAGTTCTCATCATCTTCTTCTTCTTCTCTACTACTACTACTACTACTACTACTACTATTGTTATTATAGTTGTTGTTGTTATTGTTATTATTGTTGTTTATAATTGTTGTTTATAATTTGTACAATTAACCTCCCTATGGTTCGACCCCGGTCTTACTAGGTTATTTATTACTTCGACACTCCTGCACTTGGGAGAAGACATCAATCTTTTAGTCGTGTCAAGTTTTTGACATCGTTGTCAGGGAGGTAAGTTTTTGATACGATCCAAGTAAGGTCAAATTTGGATTTTGATGTAAAATGTGCAACTATCCAGTTTTACAACAACAATTATAATTCTCAATCGGACCGTTGGATCAAGTTGAAATTTTACGTAGAGTCTCTTGACATATTGTATTATCTTGGGTTAAACTTTCAGATCAATCGGAGCACAAGAAGGCATCTCAATATGGGTCAACAGAGGCTGTATGAATTTCATTATTTACTTCCTTTTGACTTGTGGACTTCCTATTTGGCTAAGATTTTTTTTCTAAAGGGATATGTGGCAGCTTATTTTGGAAATATACTAATTCTACAAGGATGCTTAATGGGTTGCAACATACTTTGCAAGTGTGGCAAGGATTCATAATTATTTCAGAATCCTTTTCTTACAAGGATTCCTTATTCATCCGAGCTACAAAAGGAAAGAAGACTTTAGAATACATTCTACCTCCAGATCAAATTTCCTAGTCTATTTAGCACTTATTAATGGTGACAAATCTGATTCCAGCACATTTAAGATAGTAATTTTTAGATTTTTATATTTTTATTATTTTCTTCTTAGTCTTTGGGTTATTATTACTTATTTAGGTCAATTGTAAGTGGGCTACATATAAATCCATCTAAGAGGGGTCCATTAGGGTTTCTTTAAGTCTAGAATCATTATAAATAGAGGCATAACCAAACATGTAAGGAAGAATTTTCAAATCAATAAAACTTCTTTGCTGCACTTATTGTGTGTTGGTGGGGTAATCTCCCTTCCTTGGTTCTCTAAAGAACTGAAAACGACTTATCAAAGAACAACTGTCTTCATGGCGTCATCCTTATACTTCTCGTTCGCGAATCAATATTTGTTGGGTGGGGGTTTTCATTTTCAATAGTGTTGGTGCCTAGGTACAAGTTATCTTTGTGTCACACTCCTATTAAACCTGATTTACTTGGCTTTCTAGGAATTGATGTCTTTGCGTGGGTTGCGTGACTATATGATCACGAGGTTCGCATCAGTTTTGTATAAATTATAATATTTATTTTATTTTCTCTTTTCACTTTTCTTGTATATAACTTTGTTTCTTTTCTCTTGTTTCTTCTTCTTTTGTTTTCATTTTCCTTTTATTCTATTCCTACATATGCATGAGGGTGTGATCATGTATATCAAGTGGTAGACTTTATAGGGTATCCTCATCATTTTCAGAAAATATGACCGAAAAAGATAATCAGTTACTTTATAATGAGAATAATGAGAATAACCTTGCTAGAACACTTAGAGACCACATGAATCCCATAAGAACAAGTGCACCATCATGCATAGTTTTTCCTCCCGATGCATTTCATTTTAATTTTAAGCCAGACATTATTCAACTTTTACCTTCTTTTCATGGCTTAAAATTGGAAAATCCATACTTGTATTTAAAGGAATTTGAGGAGGTCTGCAACACATATAATAATTTAAATTGTAGCATGAACACCATTATATTAAAGCTTTTTCCTTTTTCGTTAAAAGATAAGCTAAAACATGACTATAAAATTTAAGACCAGGATCTATTCGTGTTTGGAATGAAATGCAACAACAGTTTTTAAAGAAGTTTTTCCCATCTCATAGAACAGACTCTTTTAAAAGACAAATCACCACTTTCACTCAAAAACTAGGAGAAACATTTTACCAATGTTGGGATAGGTATCGAGACTTGCTTAATACTTGTCCTCATCATGGTTTTGAAACATGGAGATTGGTTTCATATTTTTATGAAGGGTTAACACCTAGAAATAGGCAAATGATTGAATTGATGTGCAATAGAACTTTTGAAGATAAAGACCCTGATGAAGCAATGGAGTACTTAGACTTGTTAGCTGGAAATGCTCAAAATTGGAACATCGCGGGTACTTATAAGGCACCGAGTAAAACTCAACCTCATACATTTAGTGGAGATATGTACAACCTTAGGGAAGATCATGACCTTCAAGCTAAGTTTGCATCTTTAGCTAGAAAAGTCGAGGCACTAGAATTAAAAAAGAGTGCTCAATTAAAATCTGTTGAAAACATTGTGTTAAATAGGTGAAACAAATGAATAATCAACCAATAACTGTCCAACCTTACCTTCTTTTAAGAAATGTCTCCATGAACAAGCCCATGCTTTAAACAGTTTCCAAATGGCCAACTACAACCCATACTTTCATATATACAACGCTGGTTGGAGAAATCACTCAAATTTCAGTTAGAAGAGTGATAACAACAATGCATAAACTTCACAACCACCGTTTCAAGCACACCATAATTTCTAAAATTCTCATGAATATACACCTCCTTATGCTCCACCTCCTAGAAGAAATCTTGAGGAAACATTGCATTTATTCATTGAAAAGCAAGAGACAATCAATACTTAACTTCCTCAAAACATGACAGATTTTAAAGATACTATTGCAAAATTAATATTTGCTTTCAGTTTCCAAGAGAAAGGTGACACGACAAAGAGATTGATGTCTTCTCCCAA